>JAEQML010083896.1:0-10311 GCA_016904865.1 Pissodes strobi | reverse complement strand
CAGGAGAGTTAACAACACAACCAGGGATTAGTACATCTGAAGGTACTCTCACAGATACACAGACCAAATACACACCAGTAAAAGAGTTAACAAGGCAGCCATGGGCTGGATCATCTGAGGGCATAACAGAAACTACCATCGCTGTAACTAGCAGTACAGATCATACCACAAAACTTGGACAGAGCGAACAGGCACCTAGAGGAGAATCAACAACAGCTGCAATTACTACTGCAAAAGGTGGTAAAGAGACTACAGTGGTTGGAACTGCTCCAGAATTATCAGCAACTCAAACCACAGAATATGAACAGTCAAAATATACCTCTACAGAAAAATTAACAACACAGTCACAGGTAGGTACCTCTGAAGTGAGCGCAGAATCTACGGTCGCTGGAACTAGCGAGACTTCTCCTGAAACTGCTCATACTCCAGAACATGGCCAGACAAAGTATACATCTATAAGAGAGTTTACAACAAAGCCATGGTTTGTTACCTCTAAAAGTAGTGGAGAGACTACAGGCATTGGAGCTATCGGTACTGATACAAAATCCTCAATAGCTCACACAACAGAATATAAGGAAGCCAAATATACATCCTTTGGGGAGTTAACAACACAGCCATGGACAGTTCAAAGTGGTATTGGCAGTACGGCCGCTGGAACAAGCGGTACTTCCTCTGAATTGTTAACAGCATATACAACCGAATATGGACACACAACAGAAGAGTTAACAACGCAGTCAGCGAATGGCACTTCTGAAGGTGATAGGGAAATTACATCTATATCCGCTGGATTTACCAGTACAGTTACTGAGTCTTCAACGGCTCAGACTGAAGGTGCATCGTCTACATTTATGGAAACTACTAACGTACCTTCAACCGAAAGTAGTCTAAATAGAACAACGTATCGATCTGTATCCAAAGAAACTCTGTCTTACAGAAATAAACCAGGTATCGACGCATATACTACAACTGTTAGTGCCTATCCGACTGAAGCGTCTTCTGAGCTCTTCACGGAAGAGCCACACAGTAGTACTTACAGCATTCCCATCATGGATGTAATGCAAGTAACACCTGGTGAGTCAACTACGAGCCATATAGTAACTACAGAAGGTGTTCCAAATAAAACATCCCAAACTCTACTAGCTAATACTGCTACAATGGAAACTGCAGCTGGATACACAATACAAATGGTTACCACGAACTATACCGAAAAGGTCGTTCCTACTTCAATAAGTTATTTAACGGAATTATCAAGTCCATTAACTACATCAACAGAAAGTGTGGGAAAAACTGTTGGTTTTTCTACAATAATGCATACAGAACAAACTGCAGAAACTGGAACTTTTCATATTACCGAACGACCTGTAACCACAGAGAAAATAACTAGTAAAGAGTTTGAAACAACGACAAAACAGTCTGGTGAAGCTGAAATCTTAACCACATCCCATCTGGGCCGATTTACTGAGCTCAGTACACAACAACCAGTTTCAATCGCCGGACAAACTACTGAAGAAACAATGACCGTACATGACATGACATTTTCTACTGCTGAAAGAATCGTTAAATCTACTACACCTCCAATGTATACTGTAACTTTTACCAGCCCTGGAGGCAGCGGTCTCGAAACTTCTACTAAAACGTACCATGAGAGTACTACTAAATATTTTGGTGATGCAACAACGTTTAGTACATTGCTTACGACAGAAGAAGTGCACGAAATTACGACATTAGGTTCGACTACAATTGCTATAGGTGAAGGAGAAGTAGTTGAAATTACTACCCCAGAATATACTGGCAAAGAACAAAGTACACTAGGAGTTACAGGTATAATTAAACACACCGTTATTTTGACTACTGAACAATTAGAAGAGTTAACTAGCATTGGAAGTACTACCGTTACCAAAACGTCAGAGACTACAATAATCGGCGAAGATACTGTGCCTTCGGATATTGTAGGAACTGGAAAAACTATTGAAAGTGAAAGTAGTACAACTGAGACATTTTTTACTAAGAAAGGTGGCGAATCGGAAATGCCCAAAAAAGAGTATACAACCATGACTGGATTGGAAGAAACATTAGTACCTCTGTCTACAGAACCTATTAAAGAATTCGTTACGGCAACTACAGAATATACTGCTTCCTCTACGGTAACTGAAACGACTACAGAGGCAGCGTATGATACAGTGACACCTTTTGAAACTACCACCAGAGAATATGCAACCTCCCCTGCCCTCACAAAGAGTACAGACATAGAACAAGAAACTAATATAGTAGAAGCTTCTACACTTTCAATGGCAACCGAGGAAATTTTAACCACAACGGTTAAAACATTAACAAATGAGAGTGTGATATCGCTTAAAAACTACACAAGCCAACTAACAAACCGCACTTTTCAATGCCTCGTCGATAACGATTGCGAAGATACGGACGTTTGTATCTTTAAAAAGTGTATAAATGTGTGCACTATAGGAGGGCTTTGTGGGCCTAATGCCAAGTGTACTGCTGAGAATCATGCAGCTGATTGCACTTGCCCGCCGCACCATTACGGAGATCCACACAGGATGTGTTATCCAGGTATTACAAACTTACTAAAATTGCGGAGCGTTCCGCATTGTTATAATCTAACTTTGGAAACGTGAAGTGAATACTATACAAGATGGTGACAAGTAAACTTAGATAAACTCGTAGACTCTCTACGAGGTTTCTTCACCTTTCTCTACAGAACAAATTGCAGCAGAATGTAGCGAGGGTTATTTCTCGAGATAGGTCTCCAAGTAATTATTCTTATGCGACTGTAAAGGCAGGCCTCGAATGCTTCCAGAATTTTGTTGCATGCACAATTCAGTTCGATAAAGAGGTACAGAGAAAACAGTTTTCACATTTCTATGAAAGCGGTCACAGCTCTGAGTGCTGTTAGACGTGGTCTGGCATCGAATTGAGTCGTGAAGGCTAACTAATACCTAGGTAAGAGACTGGGAGCTAAGGCCAGATCTACTGTTCGATCCTTCACCCGTCAAGATGTTGAATAAGATCACTCTGGCAGCTTTCATAAAAATAGGCAAACTCTTTGTTCCTTTATGCTACCGATTTTTTGAATCATGGATGATAACTGCGGAGTTGGAAGCATTGGAGGTCTGACAGTGTTCGAACATCAGTTCTAAGGCATGAAGGATACTGTGTTCGCATCTCCAGTCGTCTAGGTCTTAAGCTAATATTACATTTGGTTTATAGAGGTTCGCATACGTTCCTAATATCTAGAGAGGGTTCACTAAAACCGTCAGGATTTTGGTTTATGATCGCTGACCCTTGAATTTCTTCTTTCTTTGGAATAATTTTGGCTTCATCAAGGCACTAAAGTTTTCAGTTTCTCCTCGGATTATGTTTCTATGATGTTCACTGGACCTTATTTCTAGTGGCCTTTTAGTCTCATCAACATAGTACTCCTCACAATTGCAGGGGATCTCGTAGATGCATATAGATTTAGGAAGAGTAGATGGTAGTTATCTTCTTTTTCCATAGTGAATTTGATGGAAGATCTATGCTTGTTAATGGGTCAAACACTTTCCTGGAGTTCTTTTTTGCTTCCGGTTCACATGATAAGGCTAAATTTTCGAACCCTTCCATTGGTGATTCTGGAGACTGAGTAGGTCATCAGCATGGCGAACAAATATATCCCTTTGTTGGAATATATAATATTTAAGGGGGATCTATTATCGCATCATTGGATAGAGATGTTCTTACCGTTAAGGTTTGGTTTTCTTCTAGTATGGTCCTGATGACTCCGAAGAGTTCCATCCATTGGTATATGGGGAGCTCTGTCTTAAAGCTCACTAATTAATCTTCTGGCAGTAATTCCTCTCTACTTATTATTTCAACAAAGTTTTACGAATTCTTTATTCCTTGTAGAGATTTCTGTATTGGGAAAGAGAAATCTTGCCAACTCATAGGTAGCGGAGTTGCGAGTGCTTGTGATTGGTTTTAGTGACACGTTCTGTTTGTGATTTTTGTTAGTTCATATAGATGGGGAGGTTCGCTTTGATGTGAAGTGAATGTTCTTCGAGCGTTCTCCAGAATAAAACGATCATAATTTTTAAATGTTCTATACAATTTTACCTAGATTGTTCATGTTGGATGTGTCACCCGATATACCATAACCACAATAGTGTTTCCTTTATCGGCTTGACAGAGGGGTATTTTTTCTTAAGAGTATAAGAACAACTGCTTCATCTCTGCTAACGTTTGGCTTTGGAGATTTTGATTTTTGGACGACCTCTCTAATCTTCCATCTTGATTGGTCATTTAACTGATCTTCGGCTCATTTAGTACCTGAAATTAACTCCTTCTCCAAGCCAAACATTATCAAAGATGAGGCAGTCGCTCCTACGAACCTACGAGAGGATTATGGATACAACAACTGACGACCAGAAAATTCCCTTGTTCTAGCATAGAATATCCAAGGGAGGTCCATTACGGCATTTTTTGGTAGGGATGTTCCTTCCGGTAATGTTTGGTTTTCTTCTAATATGGTCCAGATGACTCCGAAGACTTTCATCCTATGGTATATGGACCTTCGGCTTAAAGCTCACCAACTGATCTGCTGATGACAATGGGTCTCTACTTATCATTCAACAAAGTTTTACGACATCTTTATTCCTTGCAGAGGTTTCAGTATTGGGAAAGAGCAACAATGCTAACTCATAGGTAGGAAAGTTGTGAGAGCTTGTGATTGGCCTTAGCAATACGCTCTTTTTGTGAATTTTTGGTAGACCACATAGACGAGCAGGTTTTCTTTGATGTTCTATACAATCTTCTCTAGACTGTTCATGCTAGATAGCTTTTCCTTACCAGCTTGACCAAGGGGTACTTTCATAGGTTTATGAGAATAACTGATTCATCTTTGCTAAGTTTGGCTTTGGAGATTTTGATTTTGGATGACTATTCCACCTGAACCCATCAGCAAGTGGGCATTTAATTGAGCTTCAGCTCATTTAGTAGGTGAAGAAGGTTTACTCCAAGCCAAACATTATCAAAGATGAAGCAGTCGCTCCCACAAACCTACGAAAGGATTATGGATACAACAACTTATGACCAGGAAATCTCTTTGTTAGAACATACAATATTAAAGAGAGGTCTATTATGGCATCTTTTGGTAGAAATGCTCCTACCGGTAAGGTTTGGTTTTCTTTTAGTATGGCCCTGATGACTTCCATCCATTGGTATATGGGTCTTCGGCTTAAAGCTCACCAACTGATCTTCTGGTGGTAATTCCTTTCTCCTTATCATTTCAAGAAGGTTTTACGAATTCTTTAGCCCTTGTAGAGGTTTCAGTATTGGGAAAAAGAAATCTTGCCAACTTATAGGTGGGGGACTTGGGAGAGCTTGTGATTGATCTTAGTGGCATGTTCTGTTTGTGAATTTTTGGTAGACCATATAGATGTGGAGGTATGCCTTGATGTGAAGATAATTTTATTCCAGTGTCCTCTGGAATAAAACGATTATATATTTTTAAATGTTCTATACATTCTTTCCTAGACTGTTCATGTTAGGACTTTCGTTCGATATCTGGTCATAAGTTGTTGATGGATTGTTGTCGGCTTGGCAGATGGGTAAGTATTTTCTTTGGTTTATGGGAACTACTGCTTCATCTTTGCTAATGTGAAATTCAAGCCTTCTCCAAGAGATCCAGGCAGGCACACACCTACCAAACGACTCGTCCGTCATGATCCCACCAGCCTTCAAAGGAAAGACTTCAGTGATTATAGTTACAATAACATGTCCATAAAATTGGGGAAGCTTTAAGTTAAGGAACCTATACCAGTGAGGCAGCCAAAGTTTTTTCTATTTAACATGGGCTTCTCCAGGAATCTTATGAAGAATAGAAAAAGGTCCTTGCTGCCTTCATAAAATATATGAATATGTGCCTCCGCTTGGGACTACATTGTTGATGGTAGCTCTTTGGCGCATCACGTCCAAAGCTACACGTTAGAACAGCTAATTCTACAGAGAAAGGTGAAGACGATTGAGCATATGAAGAGTCTCCTAGCTTAAGGCTTTCAGGAAGTAATTCTGATCAATCCGAACAAATGTTTTTATTTTTCGATTAAGGCATATCTGTTCATCTGAAAGAGTTTTTCCCTGATCACCATGTGCATGTAGTGAGAAACATAGAAGCACAATCAATAGATGAACTTTTATACAAAAATGATATTCTTAAATTGAATATCAGAATTTACTACTGAATTTGCGTGTCTCGTACTTCATCATGAATAAAAAAAGATCCTCAAACCCAATTCATGTTTCTGAGGTTAGAATATAACGGAACGTCTTGTATAAAGGTCCCTTCTGAATTTGTGTTTTCAGTTATTTTTGTATATTATTGTATTTTTTTAGCTAGATTTAACCTAATTAGCACATTTTTTTTATTAATTACATAGTGAGTTGAAGCTTAGCGTTCCTTTTTCAATGCTTTATTCGGAGTCGAAGTATTTTCATAGCTAAACTGTGGTTATCATCTACCATACTCGTCACAAATAAGCTCCTACTAAGACAATAAGTAAGTAATCAGGCTCTATGTCTTTGAAGTGTTTATCATGTTGTTTATTCCCGTATGGGAAGGACATGCGTACTACTAAAGGAGCGCTACTCTTCCTTGCATGGTTTTGGTTTGCTGACTACTAAGATAAACATAATTATAATAAAATGTAAATACTATGTAAAATACGAATTAATAATATGTCAAATAATATAAATAGTCCCCTTAGTCATAATAATATCTCATAAATCGTGTCGTTAATACACTAAAATGTACTAATTGACTTAACATTCCTAATAGAACCACCTAGCGTAAGGACACCTAACCCCTGCAAATCTGATATGGACTGCCTCGAGTCCGAGGCGTGTTACATGTCTCTTTGTCAGGACCCTTGCGAATTTACCAGCGCCTGTGCAGAAGGCGCTCGTTGTCAGGCTAAAATGCACAGGCCGATATGCACATGTCCGATGGGATTCGAAGGAAATCCGGCTATTAAATGTTCCAAATTGCCCACAAGTAAGATCACCTTGCCTTGTCGTTTCAGGGAGTGATGCTGATTTTTTTTTGATATTCAAAAACTATATTTGTCAATAAATTAGCCCTTGATTGAAAAGATGGCAGTGCAAAATATATTGTTAAATAACCTGCCACTGGCTAGCTTCTGTCACACCTTTGGTCTAAATTAAAAGCTGATAAACCGGCATATTCAATGTATGACACGATTCTATCCATTGAAGCCATGAAGAAGGAAACAATAAATGCAAAAATGTTTAACAGAGTCCGCCTGATGTAGTTTGATAAGCATTATTGGAAGCATCAGCTTTGTCTAAATAGTGTAGTTGATTCAGATGTCATTTAAGTTGATACTGTCGGTTGATTCGTCCAGATCTTGGACAACATTGTTTTTCCAGATTACCCTGGAATACTCGAATGCAATAAACCGTTATGTTTCATACATTATTTGTGATATCCATAGAACTACTTGTAAATGCCCATGTCCAGAGTTTTTTAGAACTTGCTCTAATTGTGTCTTCCAAACTTGGCATTTCCTCAAGTACATGATCATTCGAATGGCTGACGGTTCTTAAAATGGTACTTTGAGGGAGGTTGCCATATAATGAAATATTTCTAAGAGTACTACCGCTAAAATGCCCTGATAGTGTGAGTTGATTCATCCAATTATTTCATATCACTTGAGAGCTTTGTCTTTCTGGATTGGCCTCAAGGTACTCGAATTCAATAAAGCGACATGTTTCATGAGTTTGTGATATCCATAGAACTACTTGTAAATGCCCAAGTCCAGAGGTTTTTAGAAATTGCTCTAATTTTGTCTTCTTGTATTTCCTCAAGAACAGGATCATTTAAATGGTGGTGACGATTCTTAAAATGGTGCCTTCAAGAAGGTTGCCATATAATGAAATTTTTCTAAAAGTACTAGGGCTAAAATGGCTGCGGGCAATAAGGTGCCTTTTAAGCTGATAGTGTCGGTTGATTCATCCAGGTCTTTCATATCACTTGACAGCTTTGTTTTTCCTAATTGCCCTGGAACACTCGAATTCAATAAAACGTCATGGTTCATGAATTTTTGATGATCATAGAGCTACTTGTAAATGTCCAAGCCCAGAGTTTTTTAGGAATTGCTCTAATTTTGTCTTCCAAAGTGGATATTTCCTCAAAAACAGGACCATCGTTATAAATATATGGAAAACGTTTCGCAAAGATTAAAGGGTGTTGTAATATTTTGCTACTGCTTTGTTATGACCCAAGTGTCCTCGTGCGATTGCGATTTCTGGATCCTTGCCCTCATCAAGCAAGCTTGCACCCAGGAAGCCCTGAACAAAACAGTTCTCGATGTGGCATAAAATCATCTAAATACAGCAACTCATTGCTGTTAAGATCATAATTCTAGTCGTCACTATAGTATCAGCCTAATGGATGCTTTAGAATAACGAGCTCTGGGCTACCTGCATGAAATTGAACTCAGAGAGAAATTAAAGTTTATCCAGGTTTCACTAGTTACACTAGTGTACACCATTTCCAAATGGAAACTAATATAAACAATAGCTAAAACACAGTTTTATACTTTACTAAACCAGACCAAGCCATAAACACTATTCTTTTAAGTCATAAAATAGCTCAGCCCTAAAACACTGCCCACAGAAGCTATTTGAAGAAAACGCATCATGCGCTTCAATGGCCCTTTTTTAGCTCCTTAGGTTTTTGAATATCGACAAAAATATCAGCATTATCCATAATATGTATATATAATTATTTAATTTTTCATCGCCAACGATAATCAATTAATGTTTAATAATCAACCAAATAACTTATTAACGTCAGTGATAACTTTTAACAAACAGAAATGTAAAATAGAAAAGTAGTACAAAGATTCTTCCAAACTTTTATGTAAACTGAGTTGTCTCTTCTATATAGTTGATATCTGGATCTTCTATAAGGTGCCGCAATTGGCAAATATTTTACATGGTGCTCGTGGTTATAGTCATTGTTTAAGAGATGCCTAGAATTGGCACAAGTTGTGTAATATAGAGTATTAATGTGATCATGCTAATGTTAAAGGGTTCTTCACGTGTGTCCGGAATTGCCTGTCTCGGTGCTAGGTATAGCTCAAAAAGAAGCCAAAGCCAGGATGAGAAAGGATCGTTTAATTCAGCATGTTTTACACCGATGAGGCATGGTGTGGAAGAAGTCAGATACAGCAACAAGTCTGGCCGCCACATTATTCTCTGACTAGATTAGACTTTCGTGTGCCCCAATGGAAAAAAGTATCATACTATATGATGGACTGCGCAGGGCTGGCGACAACAATCTCAAAGGCTAGTCCAGCGTTCTTCAAAAATTCATTAAATAGAGTTGCGCTAAATCGTGTTGCAACCATATGTTTCCAAGAATTTTGAAAATTTTGAGGTAAAGATACCATTACATTGGGAACAAGGTCTCCTGATATCCTCTCTAAAAACTATATATAATATGAAAGTTTCCTCTCAGGCTTTCTCTTGTGGACACAGACTGGGCAGTGAAAATATCATATGTATTTTCATTCGTTAAATCTCCTCGTGTTCAAAGGGCAGCAGGGCAGTTGTCAGGGCCACATTATCAAACCGCTGTATTTTCAATCTTGTGGGAGCTGGAATAATCGTCCATGATCGTGCCCTGACATGAACGTAATGCCAAACTCAATTGATTTTGTGGTTAACACGTTGAACTAGGTCATTGGCAAAAATATCACATAATTTCCTCTATAAGTGTGCGTTTTAACGTTGGAGCATGATCACATTAACACCCTATAGATTTCCAAAAATAACCATCAGCAATAACAGTAAAACTTTGCCAATTGCAGCCGTAAATGTATAGGAAAATTGTCTCTTTATCGGGCTCTACATTTCAACAATGTAAAATGTAAATACTTACTTCTCTTTTTCGTCTCCTTTTTCCCGCACCTTTTCCATTAGTTGGTTGCACCGCAAACGAAGACTGTCCTATTAGTGAAGCATGCATAGATAGAGCATGTCAAAGACCGTGTGATGTTCATAACCCCTGTGCCCAACACGCTGTTTGTATCAACACCAACCACGGATGCGACTGCAGCTGCGAAGAAGGATTCCAGGGCAATGGTTTTGTCGGTTGTGCTCCAGGTAAGTTCAAGACATAATTATCTACGAGTAAAAATAAAATTATTTTTCCTTAGTTGCTAGTTTGAGTTTGAAATGGAATAGCTTTACAATAGTTGAACAAGTTCTCAAACAATATCCAATTTCGAATTT
>JAEQML010083895.1:0-10311 GCA_016904865.1 Pissodes strobi | reverse complement strand
TAGAAACAGTTGCAAATGCTTTAGAAGAGGGAGGTGTTCCGAAAGAGGAAAAGGGCAGTGATAGAATACTTCAACACTGCCAGTTTTGCTTTCGGCCAAACTGTACGACTGCAACCAATTTAGTTAATGTTTTAGATCAAATTCGACATAATAAAGATCAAAAAGAAATCACATGCCTAGCTCTGTTGGACTTTAGTAAGGCCTTTGATGCTCTAAGCCATAATTTATTAATAGCTAAGCTTCACTAAAACGGAGTCTTATCCACAATACCGAAACAGAATTATTGCACTCGGCGCGCGTTTCGCTAACCATGTTAGCATCATCAGGGGATGATTAAAACTAAACTTAATCAAGCGAAACCAAAGGAACCAATCGTGGAATCTCACTAGTCACGCTCGAGCAGCCAATAAAATGGACTATACGGAATAGGCCCTCTATCTCTGTTTAAACTATTCTAACATTTAATAATTTCCATACTTTCATATGCATCTAATAATCTCCTATCAGTTATATTATGAATTAATTTTATATTTTTAATTGTGATTCTTTGATTATTATCAAAAGCATGCTCGGCAACACTGGATTTTTCTGTTCTACCATACTTTAAATGAGCTATGTGTTCCTTGAATCTCGTTTGTATAAATCTTCTAGTTTGCTTAACATATTTTTGGTTACAATCCATGCATCCAATTATTTGAAATATTCCACTTTTTTCTAATACCTATTTCAATTTTGTTCTTTGTCCACAAATACCTCATTTAAAGTATGGTAGAACAGAAAAATCAAGTTTGCCAGATAGAATAACAATTAAAAATTTAAAATTAATTCATAATATAACTGATAGGAGATTATTAGTTGCATATGAAAGTATAGAAATTATTAAATGTAAGAATAGTTTAAATAGAGATAGAGGTCCTATTCCGTAAAATCCATTGTTTTGGTTGATCGAGCGTGACTAGTAGGATTCTAGGATTGGTTCTACTTGATTAAGCAAACAGTTAGTATAAAAGAGATTAAGGTAGATTTAAGTTTAGTTTTAATCATCTCCTGGTGATGCTAACATGGTTAGCGAAACGCGCGTCGAGTGCAATAATTCTCTTTCGGTATTGTGGGTTAGTATATACTAAGAATCTTCAACAGTTATAATAACCACATTAAGTTCACTATGGAATGTGAACAAAACAATAGCGCTCCAATTTTGGACACTAAGCTAATTAGAACCGACAATAACGTCATTATAGCAGATTGGTACACGATACCTACGTACTCAGGAAGATATATAAACTTCCATTCTTATCATACTCAGAAAATGAAGATAAATGTAGTAATGGGACTTGAAAATAGAATTAGAAAAATCTGCCATCAATCACGCATTGATGAGAATTTAAGAAAACTTTATCTCATTTTAAAAAATAACTCTTATCCAGATTGGTTCTTAAAAAAAATTTTGTTCAACTCTATCAATACGTAAAATCATAATATACGACTTGAAGAAACCGAAACAACTGAGCGGTCACCAGCTCATCAAGACAACAATAATTAGTATAATTTAGCTATCTCCTCAGACATCTCAGCTTTTCTTACAGTAAATCAAACCAAATATTATTTCTCCATACCATATATTAAACAACTTACACACAAAATTGAAAAATACTTACCAAACAAATTGATGTTAAAATTTGTGGAAAACACACAATGAAATTAGGTAATACTTTCTCCAGGCTAAAAGACTCCGATGAGGGGCTGAAGAGAGCAGGTGTAGTATATAAAATTAAATGTACTGATTGTGATAAGAACTATATAGGTCAAATATCCATTGTACTAAAAGATTGAATCACTATACATAAAAGTGACTGCAGATTAAATAAAAGAACGAGCGCTCTGTCAGAACATGTAATTGAAACCAATCATGATATAGATTACGCGAATGTAGAAGTAATTAGCACTGAGAGAAACTCAACGAAAAGACAATTCATAGAAATGGTGGAAATCCACTTAGATAACAACAGCATTAATAAAAGAAAAGAGGTAGATAATCTCAGTGTGACTTACACTCACCTAAAATGTCACCTTTCTCTTCTGCATTAGATTTATTTAATAAAAAATAATAAGTAGGAATATATAAGAAAAATGGGTACCATACAACACAAAATCAACCTACCTGCAAGCAGTGGGATTCAAATCTGTCGCCAAATTAGGAATAGATGGCGCTACACATAACGAGGCAAAAAAATAACCCAAGGCATGCCCAAATCAGTTCTAATCTAGCAGAGAAAGTTATTGGCTTTGTTTTTACATTTTTCAAATTTCATAAATTGCATCTAGCCCCACCGATTAGGTGTCACGTTTGTGCATTCCTATTGGTTTAATTATTAAGACCCATAACGGAACTGTGGGGTGGATGTACTTTCGCACTATACTGGTCCCTATGGTCACTCACTTGAACTTCGGCCACTATATTGATCAGTGTTGCCAACCGTTCGGTCGAACAATTCCGTATCTGCCACTCCGAAATTTCCATATTTTTTCATATGTAATTTCCGTATCTGATTATATATCGCAGAAGTTGATTATTGAAGATGTTCTTATAGAATATCAATTAAATTTTAAAATTCTTAATTTTAATAAACACAATAAGTATTCTACATTGTTGTCATGCCTTACCTTACCACACACCATTACAATTTTTGTCGGCTATAGTTGCGTTGTATAGGTAACAATCAGCCAAAAAATATTTTTTCTTCAAACGTCAGTAAATCCATCATTACTTGACTGTGTAGGCGGCAGTGAAGTCTCGTTTTTCTTCCGCCGGAGCTTTACTTTTCACTTTTCCGCCGGCGGAGGTAAAAGTGTTGTCATATCAACATAGATATAATACAAACAAACATCAAAATAAGCGTCGACAACTGAAGAGTTATTAAACTAAAATTTGTATTTATCACTCAATTTGTGACTGCATTTCTAAAAATCACTAATTTGGAAACAAATTGGTTATTATTTAATCGAACTTACTCAATAACTGCTTATCAATACGGAATTAAAACGCAATCGAAGACGCAATTTTAAAAAAATAATTATTGTTGACAGTGTCCACTGACAGCTTTATGTGACATTACTATAGCTACAAACTGAGCCTATTCACCGACACCGCACCGGTCTAAGCCGCCTTGCAAACCCACTTATCTTTAATAATATTTATTATTACTATTAAAAAGAGACGTTTTTGCATTAATTTGTCGACATTTGAAGAAAAAACTGCATATTTTATTTGGAGGAAAAGTTACTTTTCATGGCTTGCTCTCTATTACCAGCCTCACTCCGTTCGGCTGTTAAACACGAGCGCGCCATGAAAAGTATTACTTTTCCTCCATATAAAATAATATACTATTATTGTTTTTGAGGTGAAAATTTCTTTTAGCGAGTTCAGCAGAGTATTTCTGAGTAGTTAATGGAACTGAGCCCTCACGCTCGGCTATGTAACGCTCATTCAGGTAAACTCGGCTCGAGTCAACTTCAGCCAAGCGAAAGTGAGAGAGAGATAGCCAATGCGTCACTGCTATACTCGCTCCGTCGCGTCGCGGTCGCGTCGTCGCATGGTACAACAAAATTATTGGAACATATATTTAGATATTTAGCAAATAGATTTCAATCGGAATTATTCATATTTCAGTTACCATAAACGTATTCCTTCATTCTTAGAGTATGACACAAATGAAGATCAATTGGGGCAAAGTTTACCTGAGTAATTGATTCGCAATTATCATTGTATGTATTGTAAATATTATTATGTGTTTTGCGAATATAAAACCCAAAAGTACTTGTATTTCATGATATTAATCAGTCCTTGTTGAAGTTTTCACTTCTGCCGTTTGTTCCTAAGCACACACCTTTTTTTAACTTACCGCTGGTGTTCATGATTTAAACAGCTTAAAATCAAGTTTAGTGATCTTCAGTTAAGATGCAGTAGTTGTATAATTTTTAATTGATTTTTTCGGCAACCGTCCGGGAAGTACCTACTTCCCTTTTCTTTGAGAAAGTAGCATTTTTCCGGCCTAGTCCGGGAAGTGCGTACTTCCCGGACTAGGCCGGGAAGAATCACATCATTGTTGTATGAAAATCTTGGTAGGTATGGTTTTGATAAATGCAGTTGATCATTACCATAACAGCAAAATAACGACTGACATCTATTTGACAAGAAATTAGTTGACAATTTGATTTTTGAAAGTTTGCATGGTTTGATCGCATTCATCGTGATAAACTATGGAAAGCAGCAGCGATAGTGAGTTTGAAAATGTGCCTTACGAAATTTCCAATGCAGCAGCTGCTGCTACAGCACACGTATTGCCTGAAAAATCAAAGTCCAGATACGAAAACTTGTATGATTTGTTCACGAAATGGATGGATATGAAGAAATGCAAAACTATTACAGAAGATGTAATTTTGGCTTATTTGGCGCAAAAATCTGAAACTGTCATATTGTCAACTAACATAAAATCATACAGTGGAAAGTTTGAACTTAAACTTGAATCGCAATTATAAATTGTTGTTAATTAAAGTATAAACTGTTATGATTAACCTTGTTGACAATTCAAAACAATACTCGAATTAGAGGTCAAAGTTTGATATAAAAAGCTGTGCAGCAGCCCATACCGGCAGACTTTGATCTCCAGTGCGAATTACCGAAAGGGAAAAGCCCCTCTAGTAGATCAAAGCTCTCACTTTTAAAAAAGACCTATCAGTGCGAATTACCGAAAGGGAAAAGCCCCTCTGATCAGGCACGGTTAAAAAAGACCTATCAGTGCGAATTACCGAAAGGGAAAAGCCCCTCTGATCAGGCACGCCTTAAAAGTGAATCAGTGAAAATTAATAACGCCATAAGGCAAAGTGCTATTTAAATTAACTACATATAACAAGTAAACTACGTAACTAAATATTCAACCAGACCAAATAATCTATCCGCCCGCCAATCTAATTGTAACAGCCCTTCAGGCTAGCTCTCCCTCTCTCTCGCTGCTGTTCGTGGTTAACATTTTCGCGAGGAATATCCCAGGGGACTTACGAGATATGCATTCCCGAATATTTTGGTAATACTTACAACCTTCTATACTCAACCTGAAGTTAATAAACCAAGCCTTTTTTACACCGAGTGTTTCTATCCATCTCTCCCAATTACTATATCTGAGCTCCGTCTTCTGAAAGAGCACAGCGCAACTACTGCAACGAAGTCAGGTCCATAGGCAACAAGCGGTAGGAGCGTATATGTGACACGTGGTGGAGGAAGCCGTTTCGACCCCCGTACACAGGACCAAGGACTCGTCGAGGAGATACGCTTTTCCAGATAGACCCCTGATCCAGCTAAAAATAACATTTTGCATCAATCCAAGCTGTCCATATTTTTTATAGCCGTGGTGACCCACGAGATTGTTTTCTGTACCAGTTTTCTTTGAGATTTTTTGACAATCATAAAAGCTGCCTTCTTGACATTTTGGTGAAGTTAAGAGTCAGTGTCGTCTAATTATTTAAATCCGTCCCCGAATGTCAGATAAGATAAAATACAGTCTACGTTCTAAGAGTCAATCCGACACGCCAGCTAAGGACCCCACCCTACCTCACAGCAGCATAGCCATCTTCTTTTAAATAATAGAATGGACCAATGGACCAGCACATCACCAAGCAATAATCAGATAGAAGATAGAGAAGTCAATAATGAAAATGAAGCAAAGAAATTTCAGTCAACTATGCGAGAGGCAAAAGACGCAATGGCAATATATAAGAAAGATAATAATCAACAAAAAATTAAGAGTAGTGCCATTATGGACAAAAAAAGGGGCGTACAGTTAGAAGAACAACTACTAGCAATCTTTGGTAAAAAACGTTGCGTAAAATTAAAATTTTAAACACGCGTAACAATCACAAATACCTTAGATAATAGAGAAAATAACAATTAGTCGGAGGAACAAGCAAATAGAAAAAGAAGTAGAAGAAAGAAGAAGTTTTTAAGAAGTAGTTAATATGGAAATAAAGGAGAAAATAAGATGAGTATAAAGAATTTTGAACCCAACTGTCTCAGATAAATACCTTACAGGGAAAATCACAAGTCAGACACTTGGAAAGCAAAATATACGAGGAACTAAGAGATTAAATTAGAGTTTCATAAAAAGTATATATAAAGATAAAGACAATATACGAGGAAAGATTAAACCAGTGTATTAAAGATGGATATCGTCAAATATAGGGAAAGTTATACAATACTATTATCTAAGGTACTACTGTAACAGAATCTAAGTAAATACAAAAAAATATATAAAAAAATGAAGTAAAAAGTAACCAGAAACTAAGTAAATGCAATGAAACCAGAAGCTAAGTAAGAAGTAACCAAAAACTAAGGAGAAAGCAGAAGCTAAGTAACTAAGAAGTAGATTCAGAGGACACAGCGGACGATAGTACAGATGATACAGAAGATACAAATATACAGTTAGTTATACAAGAGGCAGAAAAAGAAAAACGTGATAAAGATAAGGGGCAACAAAACAGTAATAAAGTTGAGAAAAATCAAAGTATACATAAAAAAGAGGGCGAGGACCTCGAAAGAAGACTATTAGCAATTTTGGGGAAAGACAATAATAAAATTGAGAGTAGTGAAGTTATGGACGAGAAAGAAGACGAGGACTTTGAAGGAAGACTGTTAGCGATTTTAGGGAGAAAATAATTACAATGCACAAAGTATCTACACACCCAGGTGTCAATGATAAATACCTTACATATTAGGAAAAATCATAATAAGACACTTAGGAGTGAGAGCATATAGACAAATATAAGATACATTTAAAATGGAAACAATATGTACGTAAAGTAGAAAATAGAGTACATAGATATTAGAATAGAAAATAGAGTACATAGATATTGTATATACTTAGAGTAGAAAATAAAGCACATAGAAAAATATTAGAGGCACTTATAGAAGCAAACAGAGATATATTAGAAAGATGGAACAAGAATTTGGAATGCAAGTGTTATTGACAACTATCTAAGATACTAGAGAAAGTCATAATAAAAACATGAAGGCGTCCAAATAGATGATATAGAAAGTTAATATGGAGAAAAATGGAACTAGAAACGGTTAGTTAATATATGTGAATAAATGAAGAAATGAAACTTTAGTAAAGTTATAATGAGGACGCAATAATTGTTTTCGATTAATACCGTACAGGGAAAGTCATAGAAAAACACATGGGCGTTTTAATTGAGAAGAAACTAGGAGAAATAAGTAAAAAGTAGTTTAAAGAGAAACTAGGTAGAAAACGAGCTAATGAGAAAACATAGGCATAGGCTATATATGTAAAACGGACTTGTAATGATGAATATCCTATCGAGAAAATCACAGCACTTAAGGGCCACGGAGCATAGAAAGTTTAGAATATGTACATAAAAATCAGCTGATAGATTAAGAAATATACTAGATATAAATAGTGCAAAATAATGCATACATAAAGGCCGAATACATATAGGATATGAGATATAAACAGTATAAAAATAATTCGTATAGCAGACAATACACATAGACGTAATATATTATAGAATAGTGAATATGATTAAAAAATATATATATACATATAATATACATACCAAGACTCTATATGAAGCCAGTGCGAGGCAGGATTCGGTGAGAAGGGAACCATATGTAGGACAATGAAGGCAGCGTCACGATGTTCAGAAAAAAGAGGGACCTAAAAAGAAAAAATGTTGTAAAATAATGCAGTGAAAGAGATAAAGGCCACACAAAGTGGGCATATAGTAAAATTTACACCCAGAAAGGGGACAATTAAAAAGGATAATAATATAATTATATTGTGAAAAATAAAAATGTACACAAGGAGGAAATACTCTTCTTAAATTCAATTTCCTGGAGATCATACACTTCAGCTAGGGACAAGAAGACAAGAAGAAGATGCCTAGATAGAGAAAAAAAAATTAAATGAGGGATGTATCATCAGTGTCATAAATAGAAATAAATAATTTAATAACTCACCTAAAGTTGCAAAAATGCAAACTCTCTGTCACTCAGCGTTGATGGATTAAACTGGTGTGAAGATACTTCGAGGCAGCGCTGCAGCAGATGGACTCAATCACAAAAATGGCTCGAGTCAACTATAGGCGTAATAAGATAGCAACTCATCCAAACATGCCCAGCAGAGGACGACAGCAGCCCTAAAAAAAATAACAGAGGAAAAGAAAGGGTACTAACAAATGAGAAAAATAATCAATGGAAATTATTTGAATTAGTTTCATATCCATTTGCCTGGGAAAACCAAGCTTGTGTAGTTGAACATCACTCTATATCTAGGAGTAGCTGAAAAAATACTGATAATAATAATAACAATCATTTAACAAAACAAATTACAGGGACAGGTTTACATATATGCAATCCATATGAAAACAAATACTGCTACCTACCCAGACTTTTAGGCGATATCCTAAAAGGATCAGCAGATACCACAAAACCATTTCACAAGGACTCAGTGTAGGACCGGACAGCTTACCGCGCAATGAGACGTCATCGCCGGTCACTAATGGTCAACACTGAGATAGAGGATAATGAATATATTAGTATGCATCCTGGAGAGGGCATGGAATTAATCTGTATGGATCCAATACAGACCAATAAAACGTCAGCTACAGGTGCACTAAGAACATCCATCCCATGTAACGTAATTGTACTGTAAGCTACAAATTAAAAAGAAATTAATCACTCCAAACCGATTCACCGGTAATATTATCAGTTACTCATGTAATACCAGCAGCATGGACAAAATTTAAAACGTTTATACTGAATCCGACAGCAAATTTACAGCCATCCAAATTCAGTAATATGGAAGAATGCATCAACCACAACTGGTCAATATCCATACCACATCTTAACCTAACATCAAGTAAAGAATTGCTTCAAACGATTACGTCAGAAATCAAGCAAACGAAAACGTCATCCAATAATTATAAATGGACAAACGAAAATCACAGTATCATGGTTATATGGAACAGTATACTATCATTTGCAGTAATATACATAATATTTCACAAACTCAAGCCAACACTACCCCTATTAGCAACCCCTGTACATGGACTAAGTACAGCAAAAGAAATCATGCACGATATACTATTTATAATAACATGTAGCATATTTGTAATATTCCTAATATATCTATTATTTAAATTATATAGATACTTACACAATACGACCAGCTCCACCAGCACAAATCACTCCCCCACACCACAGGATGGATACACGTTAAGGATAGAAAATCAAAACTCAGACGGTAGCCTAAATTGCATATTTCAAAAGACTGCGGCAGTCGACCCGAGCAATGGAATATCAACATGACCTGCTTACCATTTCTGTTGACTATACATAGTAGTATAAATACGTATCATATCATATTAAAATATTTAGAAATAATAGGTTAGCTGTAATTAAAATTATCGTAATGTATATGCTTAAATACGAATAGATATAGAACTGCCAGATATACATAATCAAAAGAATTATTTTTAATCCTTTATACGAGGGATTTACAACAAATAGTAAATAAGAATCTGAAATATGGTGAAATGGTATAAGGTAATCAAAATCTAATAATAAAAACACGGAAACGTTTTAAAATATTTATTATACCTAAAAATATACATATATGGTAGGACGCCTAAATCTGACCACAACGGTCATATGTTGCTATTGTATTTGACAACAAAAAAATTGATTGATTGTTATTAAATTACTTATTAGTTAGTTATTAAAACAAACCTTTCTTTTGTTCCATGTAAGCAAAAAGCACTGGGTCACGCAACATACAGAGTCGACAACACTTCAAGACTAATACCGGGTGGACAAAACTGAGCCACGACACGAAGTGGACAACAAGTAAAATGAATGAACAAACTGTTGCAACCAGCCAGAACGTCTTGGATCGAGTAGAGATCAGTACGGTCGGACTGTGATAGTGTTAATTTAAGGTTGAGTGCAAAATGTAAAAAATATATATATATATGTAGTAAGGGAATAGCATATCTGGTAATAAACTCCGGAGGCCGTCGTTTTCTGGAGGGAGGGCATGTGTCAACTAACATAAAATCATACAGTGGAAAGTTTGAACTTAACCTTGAATCG
Source organism: Pissodes strobi (assembly GCA_016904865.1). Classification (NCBI taxonomy): domain Eukaryota; kingdom Metazoa; phylum Arthropoda; class Insecta; order Coleoptera; family Curculionidae; genus Pissodes; species Pissodes strobi. The sequence continues at coordinate 149 of JAEQML010083895.1, read as the reverse complement.
CAATTATAAATTGTTGTTAATTAAAGTATAAACTGTTATGATTAACCTTGTTGACAATTCAAAACAATACTCGAATTAGAGGTCAAAGTTTGGTATAAAAAGCTGTGCAGCAGCCCATACCGGCAGACTTTGATCTCCAGTGCGAATTA
>JAEQML010083892.1:0-10312 GCA_016904865.1 Pissodes strobi | reverse complement strand
TACTTCGGATGATCTTTTACGTCACCAAGTAAATCGCTACATTTTTTTACTTGGAAATATTTTGGTAATGTTACAGTGTCGACTGAATAAACGTGGTCGATGGTTACAGGCATTTCCAGGTTATTTTAGTGGGAAATAGCCATTTAGGTGGTAGGTACATGTATTTAGATAAAGAATAGGTATTTTAAATATAAATGTGTAACTACAATTGTCATTGTGGTTACAAATAACATTGGGTCCTCAAAAAAATAAAAACAAAAGTAAAAATAAAAATAAGCTAAAATAAAATAAGAGATCAAATTAACACCTAATGGAAAAACAAAGTAAGAAATGATCAAAGTACAGCAAATTACCAGGATGTTATGATTTTAAAAAAATTCAAGCCAAGGGCAAACAACAAATAAAGGCGCAAAACAACAATTGTAAAATATAACAGTTTAACGAAAATTAGCATAAAATAATAACAAGGATATTCCTGGTCACCAACAACAAGCAATTCAGATGTGACCAAGACTGACACTCTTCGCATTGTGATTTGCAAAATACTTATTTATAGAGTAAAATGGATGAGAGCTAAAAAGTGTGTCACTTTCCTTCTAAATGTTATGTAAGCTGTTCCATTCCTTAGTGATGTTGGCAAGGCATTAAAAACCTTTATCCCCTCGTTTATCCCCATGTAAGAAGGCCCTTTTTCATATACTTATTGCAGTCAAATGGCTAGACATTATAAGATCACTGCCATGAATGCCATGTCTTCTCAGTCTATCACCCATCCCTACAGAGCTGTTGCCTTTACAGTTATTTTTGTTCTTCACAACAAAACAGCATATATTGAACAGATAAGACCAAAATACTATCATAATGCACCTCCGACAGAAAAGTGGAGCACAAAAATCAAGTTAATTAGCTTTGCAAATTGTTCTTATTATTCTTTTTTGCACGATAAAAACACGAAACACAGCCTGGGCATTGCTGCCCCAAAATAAAATGCCATATGGGTCTGAGTAGACATAGGCATAATCGAAGGCATAATAAAACATTAAAAAGGAATGCTGACTGATTCTATCCCTCAGAGTTATAATCTGCATAGCTTGCCGAGGATAGCCTTTAACATATTACTTCAGCATGATCACTCCAGTTTAAATTTCTGTTCATAACTATACCCAAAAGGTTAATATAACTACTGAACTTGTTCCATCTCTTCATTTTCAATTTTTAAAGTAAATCTATTGCTATTTCATGTTCTGTTCTGATAGTGTACAAAATTAGTTTTACTAATGCTAAGAAGAAGTAAATTCATATTGCACCATTCTTGCATTTTCTTGCATTCTGCCTTGCTATTTCAAGAGATATATTTTGGTCTTTATGAGACACAACTACTGAGGTGTCGTCAGCAAATTCCACTATGGATAAATTGGGGGTACCCACACACGTCCAGGTCATTACAGAATACAAGAAAAAAAATGGGTGACAAATAATCCTGGGAAGCACCTGTGGGGATTGCAGCAAATTCAGGTTCATATGTGGAATTAAAGATGTTGTCCTTTGTGGCCCTCAAATGTGCAGCCTGGGTCTGACCCTGCAAAAATGATCCTTTTCATTCCAAGGCGGAGCCTCTTACACCCGCCCTTTCAATTTTCGCAAGCAAAATTTTGTAGTTTCTAATATTAAATGCTTTGCTCAAATCAAAATAAATGCCCAAAGTAGTTTTACCCCGAGTTTTACCCTTATCAAGAGACTGATATAGATGTTATGTGATGAAAAAGAGCTGTCTGAGTAGATTTATTGTTTAAAAAAACCCATGTTGACAGCAACTAAAAAATTAGTTATTGTGCAGAAAAGGCAAAAGTTTTTCATGCATTGCCCTTTCAAATATGTTTGAGAATGCAGACGGCAGTTAGCAAGCAGCAGACCTAGGAATCCAAACCTCTATTTCAAGACAATCAGTGCCCACTCAAACTGAGGATAATTCAAATACTTCCACAGTTTTTGGCGATCCTATCCATAGTTCATTAAGAACTAAGACCGAACCACCTGTTTTGGCGAACAATAGCAGCCGAGTTAAGGAGGGTCAGACTCGGGCTAGTATAAACATGCAAACATTGGCAACTACTCGTGTGACTGATGGAGACCTGGATGATGCTTTATTCGTCCATAACATGCTACACAATCAGGTTCCTCGCTCCACAAAAACTGAATTCGATGATCATGGTTGCTTGGGTGGAAATTCCTTTGATAATTTTAGAAGCCTTGCTGAGGAGTTGGGGGCTGCTGGGGACCAAATGGGGACCAAGACCTCTTCGGAGCACGTGGCGGATATTTCAGTTGGCAAGGAAGGAACAGCTGACAAAGAAGCAACATTGCCTAATGACATGGTTGTTGCTTGTGTAAGAAAATTGATTATTTTGGGTGACCAAACAGTTTATAAATTTAGAAAGCATGTTGATAGATGCTCTTATTTTAATCAGTTTAAGGTTCAAACCTTTGTTAAACCATATGCATTGAGTGAACAAGTTACAGATAGTTTACCTAGTTTTTGTAAATATCTTAGTAAAGATGATATTCTTATATTACTTTCTGGTGTAAACGATTTTCAACAAAAAAAGCACCCTTCTTTTCGAGATCTAAATTTAAAACTTAAATATTCCTCTAACTATAACATAATGTTAGTGTCTGTACCATTTACAAAGTCTAATGCGGAAACAGACAGGCGTATCTTTAGATTTAACCAGAGATTGAGTGAATATGTTTTTAGACTTGACAAGGTTATACCTGGCCAAGTTACATATGTTGACATAAATAATAGGAGAATTGATTTAACTTGTATGTATAGACCTAAAATTAAGAATTTGACGTTTATTAATGTGAGCAATAATTTAGATAATTTTAATAAGGTAGGTGTCTGTGTGGTTCATAACACTTCAATGAATGAGAGTTCAATTAATGTAGATGCTCTCTCAGATGGTGAGGTATTTCTTCCCGGTATGCCAGATACTTTGGCTGAGGTAACTGTATCTACAGAGCCTTCCCAAGTAAATGTTACTTCTTGTTCTCAAGATTTTTTCTGTCCAACACAGACTGCTCTCCAATTAACCTAGCTGATAATCCTTTATATTTTGCCCACCTAAACATACAATCGCTAATTCCATCATTTGCTGAGATTAAGACTTTTTTATTGAAGGAGAACTTTCATATATTCGCTATGACTGAAACTTGGTTATCTAAAGATTATCCAGATAGTTATATTAATGTTCCAGGTTTTCAACTATTTAGACAGGATCGCTTATCTAGGGGAGGTGGAGTTTGCGCGTATGTTGCTGATTTTTTGTCTTGTTCTGTTATTGACACAACATTCTGCTATGTAACTATTGATATTGAGCACATTTGGTTAGCTGTTAAGTTGAAGGGTTTTAGTTACTTAATAGGAATAATTTATAGACCCCCCTCTGTTGGCTATAAGCAACTTTCCGGTATTGAGTCGATATTAACTCCACAATACGATTACCTTCTGTTGACGGGTGATTTAAATTTAGATTTTTTATGCAATAGTAGCCCAAATATGATATACTTTAATTCTATTCTTAGGGCATACAATGGTAGGCAGGTTATTGATCAGCCTACACAAGTAAGTAGGTTGTGTAATAGTTTGATAGATTTGATCTGTGCTGATACTAACTTTGAACTAATAAGGTCTGGTACTATGGATATGTATTACTTATCAGACCACCACTTAGTTTTTTCTCTATTTAATATAAAAACGGTCAAATCTAGCCCCAGGTTTTTAAGATATAGAGATTTTAGGCATTTTAATGAAGATCTCTTTTGCTCAGTTATGGGTGGGATTGACTTTGACTCTTTGGTGCATGAGGATTCGATAGACATTTCTGTTGATTTATTGAATTCTCGGCTTACTGAGGTTTTTGATATGTTTGCCCCAATTAAGTCCATTAAAATAAAACGGCCATATAAACCCTATATAACCGACACAATAAAGGATATAATTAAACTAGAGAAGAAGGCATACAATAAATATAAAAGGACACTTTGTCAAAAGGATAAAAATTTCTTCTTAGACCTTAGAAACTATTTATCATTTGCAATAAAAAGTGAAAAGAAGGCATATATGGCATTTGAGCTATCGAAGGTTAGTGGAAACTCAAAGAAAACATGGTCAAAGCTGGCCGACTGGAATGTTCACTCTAAGGTGCTTTTCGACATTCCACATGATTTGAGGAATGTTTATGATGTTAGTGATTACCTCAGAAATATTGGCAGTAGTATGGCTGTGCCTGTTGATAGAAATCTGATTGAATACTATTCAAATAATACTATGTCTGACAAGGATAACTACAATTTGTTTCAATTTCAGAGAATTGCAGAGACGGATGTTCTTAGATCATTTCAGCAGATTAAGTCTAAATGTAAGGGTTTTGATGAAATAACTTATGATATGCTACTATTTAGCATGGAATTTATTGCCCCTGTTGTTGCAAAAATTTTTAATGTTGGCCTTGTGAATGGTGTATACCCATCTGTATGGAAAACTGCAATAGTGAGACCTATCCCAAAGGTTGCCAATATTGCATCAATGGACCAACTTAGACCTATAAGCATTCTGCCAATTATGGGAAAAATGTTTGAATTGCTTGTTTCTGGGATGATTAATGAATTCATTGGATCTAGGGGTGTATTGCCTAACGTTCAATCGGGCTTTAGGGTAGGTTACAGCACTGCGACTGCACTTAGTAAGGTGACCTCCGACATTTGTAGGAACATCGATCGGTCTTTACTCTCTTGTCTTGTTCTTTTAGATTTTAGTAAAGCCTTTGACCTGGTGAATCATGACCTGCTGATTGCTAAGCTGCACTATTTTGGCTTCTCCCCAGGGGCATGTGGGTGGTTTAGTGGGTACCTTGCACAGAGAAGACAAATTGTGGAGATCGACGGTAATAGATCTGATCCTTGTACTATTGATTGTTGAGTTCCGCGGGGGAGCATTCTTGGCCCCTTGTTGTTCTTGATTTATGTTTCCGACCTCCCAAAGCAGGTACATTCTTGTTCGGTTCATCTATATGCTGACGACACTCAGCTTCTCACATCTTTCAGGCCTCAGGATTCAGGTAGGATACTGAGTGAACTTAACAGTGACTTGGAGCGAGTTTTCACTTGGTCAACTGGACACGGCCTGTTATTGAATGCAAACAAGAGTTCTCACCTAATTATTGGCACTGAATCAGCTACGGTTAAATTCAACTTGTACTGTTTCGTGAACATTCATGCTAATAACATTGTAATACCTCGTGTGGAGCAAACGAAGAATCTAGGTTTGATTTTTGATGAGTCCTTGAGCTTTGGGTCGCATGTGTTGAAAAAACTGTCATTATTATTATTATTATTATATTCTTTATTTAATATTTACTAATCTATACAGTCAGTTACAATATTCGCTTCACATATAAATATCAATTACTTTACTTAAATAAAATAAACTATACCTCACAAAGATACAACATAATCCAAGACAATCAATACAACACAAATCAGATCAACTTTCATCACTATTATCTATATAATAATTCCACATGTCGTTAGCAGGTACGCTTTAAGTTTCAACTTAAAATCGAAGAGTGAATTTACACTTTTAATTTGATTAGGTAGCTTATTAAAGGCGTCCAGACCCTTAAAAAATAATGAATTCTGCCCAAGTTTTCTATTCCGCGGTGCAATAAAAAAGTTATTCTGTTGCCTTGTATTATGAGAATGGATCTCACCCACATATATCAATTTATTGACCAAATAAGATGGTGCACAACCAGTCTTCAATTTAAAAATGAAAACCAAAACCTGAAAACTAAAATATTCCAACACTGGCAGCCAGTGTAAGCACTGATGCATCTGCTTAATAGGGGTATATCTAGAGCAGCAAAGTATTAACCTCATTGCTCTGTTCTGTAATTTTTGCATTCTTGCAATTTCATTTTGGTTTAAAGTATACAAGACAGTGGCACAGTAATTCAAATGTGGAAGCACAAGTGTATTATAAATCATTAACTTCGACCAAAACGACAAGTAAGAAGAACATCGAGACAAAAAATTTATAGAGAAACTAAGCTTTGAAATGACACAACCTGCGTGGTCCTTAAAGTTTAATTTATCGTCAACTATTACACCCAAGTATTTAACTTTCCAAACCTGTTCAATTCTGTCATGCCCTATAAAAATGGAGAAATCATTTAGTACAAAGTCTCTCTTTATGCTATCTGGACCAAGTACCATAAACTGACTTTTGTTAGCATTAATGCTCAAAATATTTTTACACAAGTATTCATAAATTATGTGCAAAGCTTTATTCATTCTCACAACTATATCTTTCATACTTCTACCAGAAGCATACACTAAAGTGTCATCCGCAAATAGATGCATATCTACATTTACCACTTTCACTATATCATTAATATATAAAACAAAAAGCAGGGGACCCAAAATACTTCCCTGTGGTACACCATAATCACTGTGAACATTGTTGGAACACATTCCATTTATTCTCACCCTCTGTTGCCGATTTTGTAAGTAGTTACTAAACAAAATGAAAGGCCTGTACCCATTTAAACACTTACTTCTCCAGCATATCAAGATGCTGTTGGTTGACTCGTTGCTACTCTCACAGCTTGACTACTGTGATGTTGTTTACTATTATTTTCTTAATGCTGAGTATCAACAAAAAGTCCAATTGGCCCAGAACTCATGTATGCGTTTTGTGTATGGAGGGCGTAAGTATGACCATATTACTTCAACATACCTTGTTAACTATCAGCTAAAATTTAAACTTCGCGTTGATCTTCACTTTGCGCTTTTTATGCATGGCATTCTTAACATGGGTTCTCCTGAATATTTGACACAATATCTGGTTCCTCGAAGTGACCTCCATAATCTGAATTTGAGAAATGTAGTGAGATATAACATTCCCAAACACAGCACAGATAAATTTAAAAAATGTTTTGCTTATAGATCGGTAAATTTTTTGAATTCTGATATATTCCCCTTGATTACTAACTTAAGTAGGTTTACTTTTAAAACAGTATATGCAAATGAATTAAGGAGAGAAATGTTGAATTAAAGTCATCTAATAGTGGGTTGAGGGCATTTTTATGTATTTCTAACTGCTACTGTGATTGTATATTAAGTTTTGACTAGCGATTTGTGTCTTTGTGTAGTCTACCTAATAACTTGTATATTGTGTTGTATATTTCATTTAGTACTTTTGTTCGTTTGGGTGTTATGGAAGAACGTACTTTGCGAATGACACCTTTTGTATATATACATTTTATGTTGTATGCAATAAATATTTTTCTTTCTTTCTTTCAATATCATTCTTACCTCCTTTTTTGTGAATAGGGATGGCTTTACTTTTTTTAGTACTGTGGGAAATTGTCCTTCCAGAAAGGATGTATTAATTATGCAAGATAGGGGTTTCGATATAAAGCGAGCAATTGGTTTTAATCTCGGTTTTAATAGATTGCATGAAATTTCATATAAATCGGCTGATGTTTTATTACAAGTTTTGTTAACAATATGTATAACCTACAGGTGTTAAGAAAAGAGAACCACTGCAACTACTCATGGATCCACAATGGGGACTAACTCACACCCCTTCCTATGTTTAGAAGGCGGCTTTCGTGCATTAAACATGTTATATTATATTTAGGTACATCAGTTATTGTATCGCCGTTACTTTCTATTTCGAAACTGTGTGCTTTCATACCACGCCCTGTTGCCTGTTTTAGTAGGTAAATTCCAGACAGAAGTACTTACATTGTTTGAGTTTAAGATCTGATTGTCATAGTGTTTCTTTTGTTGTTCGGTTAGTAATCTTTTGTATTCACACTTTTTCTCCCTATATAATTTAGTGACCTGTTCACTAATTGAGTGGCTTTTTAGCCAATGCAAGTTTTTTTAGCTCTTTGGGGAGCTGTAATACCTACATCTTGATCGAGCCATTTTTTCCTGTTGTATTTATCAATATTAGGTATTTTTAGTTTTTTTTTTTGGAGAGCTTTGTTAAAATATTGCATAAAGGTGTTGTAGAAAGAAGTGAACATATCATTGGCTCTTAATTTATTACATACACTCTCCCATTTTTTCAGTACTTAAAAGAGACTGAAAATACGTTTTCTTGTTCACCTTAGTAATTCAATGTCGTAATTTTAATACCCATTTGGAATAACTGCATCCTTATTTATCAGTCATAAAAATAAGGCAAAAATACACTACCTACATGTGATATTCTGATGAATCCAAAAAACTCATGTTTAATGTACTAAGTCATTTTCAAAATGATCTCGATTTAAGGCAATTCAAAAAGCGCCTGAAGCCCTGAAAGTTCCACAAAGCACATTATACCTACAACCTAGAAGATCCAAACAGAGGAATGGATTTCGAATTTAGAAGGAATATGTCTGGAAACGTTTGCCGCAGCAAATCTCAAATTAAGAAGAATACTCTGCATTGTTTAAGGGAAGTAATTTACAAAATGTATGCCCGAAAGGATCATATTACTTTAGAAACTATTTACCAGGCATTTATTGAAGAATCACCAGAAATTAAGATCTCAAAAAGTTCTTTATATTTGGGGATTTAGAAAATAGACTTTATGGAAGAAAACATTTATTGGAAATGCCTGGAATCAGATTGAAGAGAATTTTATTTTTAAATAAATTTCAAGTTGCTAAAAAGAGAATATATAAATTGGTTTTTCTGAAGGAGACATGGGTTTTTAGCAAAAGTTGGGGTAGGAGAATGTGACAAGATGGTATTAAGTACAGTAATTAAACAAAAACTGGAAGTGGGATTCCACGATAATATGAATACAGAAAATTTTGAGAAGTGGTTTAAAGATCAACTTATTACCAACTTAAAAGAACCATCTTTAATTATACTGGATAACGCAACTTGTCTTAGTCGTCTGGAAGAAGATATTCTGAGGAAAAAGCTGGAGCAAAAACGTCTTTTATAATGACTTGAAAAGAAGATACTTTTTGGAATTTGGCGGAAAACCAAACAGCGCTGGAAATCATATTTTATCATTTGGATAAATACATCATGAGCAGGGTCGTTGTGTGCTCAGGCTACCACCCTATAATTGTCATTTTAATGTCATCAAAATGATGTGGTCAGAGACTAAAAGATGTTACGACGAAGTTATTGCTAAAACCACAGGGTCACCTGCGGAAGTTTTAAATGTATGTTATAACATAGTAGAAAATGTACCCCAACAGTGCTGGCAAAATTACATAAACCACACAGAGAAAATTATTTCAGAAGCATGGAAGGTAGAAATAAATTAGACTTGTTAAACATCGATCCAATGGTGACCTCTGTGTGGAATGAATCTGATAAAGAACTATCTTTTACAGAAAGTGATAGTATTGATCAAGAAGATATTTAGATGTTAAACTTTTAAAATCACTTTGTCATTTTATTTAATTTAGTCAAACCATTTTAAATATTAAGTACTACTTTTGGTACTACTGCTTTTTACAATAATTATGAATCTTTTTTTACAGCTAGTTTACCTTGTATTTATAACAGGGCCATTGCTGATTTATTTCTCACTATTTTATAGGTGTTTTATTTTCAACACACATTCTTGCTTTGGATAGAATCACATTTTGTAACTAAATAATAAATATCTTTAAAAAAAGTAGAATTTCCATCCTAATGCTACTTAGTTGTGCTCCTAGAAACACTTGTAGACATATTCCATCTAAATTTGAAATCCATTACTCTGTTTGGATGTTCTAGTTTGTATAATGTGCGTTGTTGAACTTTTAGGGCTTCGACGTTTTTTTAATTGTCTTAAATTTTGATCCCAAATTTTTTTTAGAAAGCCTTATATAATGGCTCCCCGATGGAGCCAGCAGTTTCGTGGGGTTGGTTAGAATATCAATAAATAATATTTGTGATCATGCACTGCTACTGTTTATATAGAATATTAAGTTATGCCTCCCCCAATGCCATAAGAATAATGTGTTAGATGCATATACTTTTTACGTATGTAGTTGGATGTCAGCCATTTGACAAGTTCCTAACCTAATTTTACTTGTGTCTTCAAGAAGCCGCATATGTTAATTCAGTAAAACGATTGGTACTTCCAAATAGGTATTAAAAGTACTATAGTATTTCTAGTTGCAAATACTGTAGGTCACAGGACGCCCTCTCATTTCTAATTTAAGAGCGCCAGGAGATTACTTGGTCGACTAGGTACACTTATAATCTCACAAAAAAGCATTCTTAATGTCTATTAGTCATTGTA
>JAEQML010083891.1:0-10313 GCA_016904865.1 Pissodes strobi | reverse complement strand
CTCCCTTAGATCATCCCAGTCTGCAGAATTGTAATGCCAGATTTTTCGAGGCAATGGTGGCTCCTTCTGTAGAAGTGGAAATTCATAAACCGTTGTAATAAGTTTGTGGTCGGAAGTACCTAATGACGGACCAACAGTAATTGTGTACTGGTCAGGATTGATGGTTAGAAAAAGATCCGGAAGGGCGGCGAATTCGCCCCTCTCTGAGATTCGAGTTGGCTCGTCTATAAGTTGAGTAAGCCCGCAGCTGATGGCAAATGCTTTGGCTTCTCTCCGTTGTCGGTCTTGTTGTGATGTTTGTGCCAGTTAGAATAGTAAAATTTTCTAAATTACTATAATATATTATGTTATTTTAATGATTATGAAATCTAAAAATGGTACCGTGGGGAACTTATTTCCTCGAAAAATTATTGGCTACTGATTTTTTTTGGGTAGTATGGAATATTCGTAATACTAACTTCAACCCTTTCATGTCAGATTTTTCAATGAAATGCCCAAATTCAGTAACAAGAACCAAATACATTTTGGGTTAAATGTTTTTGACAAGAACATGCGTGGCCGTGAAATGAAGCTCGTATGAATGCTGCAACCCAAGACGTACTAAGACACATCCTTTCTATTTGAGTTGCAGTAGACAAGTATAGTGTTCGAAAAAGTTCCCTTGGGAACAGAATAAAAAAAATCAGGGGTGGCCAAGCAAGCAAATTAGCCTCAGATTTAGGAAGAATTCGTTTAACATTCCCAGAAGACTATACGGAACAACGTGTTGTGCAGATGAAAGATTTAACATAGCATAATACCACTGAGCAAAAAAGAATGTTCAGACCAGCATTTTATTTGGCTGAAAGGTTGAAAAGTCCGCACCCTTTTAATAAAACTAAAGGGCCGGCATGGAATGATTTTTATTATGCATTCACGAATCGTCATACCGAGTTATCTCTTGGAATTGCCTAATCCACAAGTCTGCACAGACGCATAGAGTTTAATCGGCTTCAAGTTGATCACTTTTTTACTAAGTTGCGTGGTTTAATGGAATGGAAATATTCCTTCGATTCTTTCAAAATGTACAATGCAGACGAAAATGGATTTGGGAGTCACATGTGGAGAAAGAGGTCGGTAGATCGTTCAGTTACGATAATATTGTGCATGAATACCATGGGAAATCACTTTATCCCCCCTACCATTCATTTTTTCCTAGAAAGAAAATCGCTGAGCGGTTAAAAATTGAAGCACCTGAAGGATCAACGTTTGCGGTTCGAGATAATGACTGGATGAATGGTCCCACAATTTTTAAATTGTTTGTGTGTGTGTGTGTTGTAAAACACACACACACTAGCAAAGACAAACCGATAGTTTTAAATTGGACGTTATTGCCTATGCTAGAGGGACTAATGTCACACACTTGTGAGTACAAGTTCCAACCGCTGAATATAATTAATGAAGCCTTTCAAAAATGCGTACAATGAAGCAGCTTCTCTATAGATGTGTAAAAATTCATTTGCCAGAATAACTGAACTTGTGTACCACGCCTACTCAACTGTTTATTGAATTGATTTACTAAGGACTGACTTTCAATGCATTGGTGTCTACGCCTACAATCCCAAATTTTCACGACTATTGATTTTATTGGTTCAGAGAGTATAGATGTTCCAAAGTAGAAATCAGAAAAAAATAAGCACATCAGTACGTTGAAACTAACTGAGATTATCATTAAATTGAAAAATTATGGTAACATTAATTTTAAGAAAAACCCAGGCAATGGTAAAAAGTTGAACTCAAGAAAAAGATAGGCAGAATTGTCAAATTTTGTCCTCAGCGCACTACAACAACGACCTGAAGAAAAAGTTTTACAAAAAAAAACACCAAAGAGAAAAGAAAAACTTGCGAAGGTTCCATTAAAAATAATGACACCGGAGGAAACCGAAAATGTGATAAGCTGGAAAAGAAAAAAATCTGAAAACTTGACTGGGACTAAGTGAAGAATGATTTTGAAGAAAATGTTATAGTTGTTACTTGTTACACTTTAATATGCATTTGGTTCCTATAAAATTGAAAAAAAAAACTAAGAATTTCTCTACTTGAGTTAGGTACAGTTTTGCTCAACTTTCCCCTACCCATTTCAAATTAGACCCACCCCAAAATTAACTGAGAGACAAAAAGAAAAAAGGCTGGAATTGAGTCGATTTATGATAGAAAGCCAAAATTATAATAACGATTTTTTGAAAAAAAATCTTTAAACAAATGACTACATTGTCTACTAGTAAAATGAACATAAAAAAGACAACGTAATGGGCTATCAATCCGGATTGCTACAGGGAATTTAAATTCCAAAGCCGTCAGTTTGTTAATATCTGGTATGAAATATTGGATAATAGGCGTATTATTTCGAGGATATATTAAATGGTGAAAACTATTTAAAATTCTTGCGAAAACTGGGTATATTGAAGAATATAAAATTATTGTTAAATTGTTTTATTAAATTACTGCTTTATTGTATTATAAAATTAGTCTTAAAATATTGTTGTACTGCTTTTGAATTGCAATTATTTTTAATGTAAAAAATTATGATAACTAGTTCTCGTTCCAAATATGGCATTTTAGCCAAATAAATTGAATTATCATCATTTAATATAAAATGTGAAAGTTAAAGCTGGTATACTGAAGGTAAAGTTCATGACGTGGATAACTTAATAGTAATAGTTCAGCTTCTAACGTAGGATATGTGAAACATGTTTGTTTAGCTTTTATATATGAAATGATTAATTTTCAGGCACTCCTGCTAAAGATATTTAAAATGTCATTAATTGTTTCTTAGCATAAAAAATAAAAAATGTTAAGGGGTGAGACATTCTGGTGAATCACTCGCCACAATGCTACTATTGTTTCTATAGATGGCGAAAATTTGCTTATGTGGCACATATTTAATTCCCTATTATATTCAAGCCTTCAACTTCGCAGGTCACAACAGGATTTGCCAGTTTGAGTTAATATAGTTTTGATTATGAAAATCTCTTCACTGAAAAATGCATTTGAGTTTCTTGAGCAAAATTCCGCTTTCTCTCCAAAAACACCTTCAACTTATTTACTATTTTTTTGAGATGAGAGACTTTCATTTCATTTGATCTACTTGAAAAGTAACAGCTTTATTTATGGTATTGGCAGTTTTAATCTTGCACCATTGTTTTCAAATCTGCTATTTGCGATTTCGAATAATAACAGCGACTTTTCTAAAGTTCTTCCAGCGACTTATTTTTTCTTCAAACGTCAGTAAATCCGTCATTACTCGACTGTGTAGGCGGCCGTAAAGTTTCGTTTTTCCTCCGCCGGAGCTTTACTTTTCACTTTTCCGCCGGCGGAGGTAAAAGTGTTGTCATAGCAACATAGATACAATACAAACAGACAACAAAATAAGCGTCAACAACTCAAGATTTATTAAACTACAATTTGTATTTATCACTCAATTTGTGACTGCATTTCTAAAATCACTAATTTAGGAAGAAATTGGTTATTATTTAATCGAACTTACTCAATTACTGCTTATCAATACGGAATTAAAACGCAATCGGAGACGCAATCTTAAAAAAATAATTATTGTTGACAGTGTCCACTGACAGCTTTATGTTACATTACTATAGCAACAACCTGTGCCTATTCACCGACACAGGTCTAAGCCGCCTTGCGAACCCACTTATCTTTAATAATAATTAGATATTATTACTATTAAAAAGAGATGTTTTTGCATTAATTTGTCGACATTTGAAGAAAAAACAGCATATTTTATTTGGAGGAAAAGTTACTTTTCCTCCATATAAAATAATATACTATTATTTGTGTGCGACAACGGTGCGTCCCTAGGCTTAAAATGAATTTTTCAAACTGAAAATCGAAAAAATCACCAAATTCGACATTTTGAATGGGATCGATGCGATTTCTTGATATGCTCCGCTCATATTTCCCCTCTTTAATGTACGAAAGTTTCGTTGCTTTAGATTATTCGGTGTTCCGGCAATAAAATATTAAGATGGTGTGTTAAAACTCGAAATGGCGAAAAATTTTAATTCAACCAGCTCACCCTATATAATAAAGGCATGACTATTTTCAAAGTTTTTTTTAATCATTTTCTAGAAACAAGTAAAAATCTTCACTTTTTGACATAGAAAAGGATGTTTTGTTTTAAATTTGTTCCTGAAAAGTCAATTTTCCCGACATTTTCGAAACAGAAACTAGATATTCCCTATCGAACTGTCGTTTAAGTTTTTTCGATCCTCACGACTTTTAGGGCTCTGGAACCACTCAAAGTGACCCTTTATCGTATTCGGTAACGTATGAAAATTCTACTGAGTTTGAGAGTTTCCCAATCACTGAAACCAGTTGTCACTTAACGGATCTTCCACATGGAAAATAGTTGATCATCACCTTATGGCAGTTTTTTCCACTAATAGGTAAAACCAATCTTCAAAAGCGACCGACCGAGGCGTTCATATGTGGCCGGGTGTGTCTGATTTATACTAGCTAAAAAACTTCCTCCTCAGGTTGTTTCAGACTCCTCTTTATTTCTTCCGGCACTACGTAAGAACGGTTGCTTCAATTGTTACGTACCTATTTCTCCACTTCAGTTTTAGACTTTTTAAATAAGGCTGCTTCGGCTCTGGCTTCAGGTTGTCAACTGCACAAGTACTAATGAAGCTTAAAGACCTAAAAGAACTAGAAAATGCTCGACGTTGCAGGGAACAAATATGCCCCTAGATGACAACGTGTAGACTTTTTGGAACGATTGCTTAGTAACGCAAGACTTTGTTAACCTTAACATACTTCAATTTTATTATTGTGCTGGATTTTATAATCACAATAAAACTATGCAAATTAAATGGCAAAATTAATGTCAACAAAATCGTCACGCTTTTGCCACTTGGCAATTGATGTAAATAAAAAAATAATGTATTTTCTGACGTTTGAAGATACCATATAATATAAATAAATAAAACTTTTCATAGCATGTGAGATTACGTACATATTTATTATGAATGAGACGTTACCAAACAAAATTAAATTTATCAAGATTATTAATTTATCTAAATATACTACATAAAATATTCCCTAATATGTTATAGAATTAATATTTTTGATGTTTTTGTATTCAATCATTCAAAAATAGTATTCTGTAAATTTGAAATTTTACATATTTTTAATGAGATTGAATTAAAACCTTTAGCTCATCTAGTATACATTATATTTTCAAAATACGACTGTGTATATATCTTTTATTTTATTACAATACCTATATGAATTTATATAAAATAAATGTATGTGAAATTATTCGTGGGATTATATTTTAGTTTACGTCATTATTTTAACTGATTTTATACATAAATATTTTCATATTACATTTATTTGAATTTGATTTTGTATATTACGTTTTTGTTGAGCTGTTCGACTGTTTGCATTATCTAATAGCATTAATTATTATATATCTTGAGTGAATCTTATAAATGACCATACATATATTTTAGCCTATAGATGTCAAGAACATTTACTGTTTATGGGGCAAGCATGAAAAATTATTAAATAACCTGCAACTTCGCTTCGAAATGGTCCTCATAACAGATTTTTTCGAATACTTCAAGCAACCATGGGCTTACGCTATCTACCATGACAGATTTGACCAGTTGTTGAGTGAGTTAAACAATGTAATGACTTCAACAGTGGTAAGTACCTCGATTCTGTTTTTCTTATATATTAATATAAATAATGGATTTTTCTGCAGTTTTAATTCACATGTATAGAGAAGTATTGTTTGAACGAAATAATAGTATATCATTAACCAAGGTTCAGAGTTTCGACAGACTTATTATTGATTCATTAATTTTGTATATTTTACAATATTGCTTATCTATTAATTATTTCAATCAAG
Source organism: Pissodes strobi (assembly GCA_016904865.1). Taxonomy (NCBI): domain Eukaryota; kingdom Metazoa; phylum Arthropoda; class Insecta; order Coleoptera; family Curculionidae; genus Pissodes; species Pissodes strobi. Next base: position 4,402 of record JAEQML010083891.1, on the reverse strand, counting down.
TTATATTTGGTTGGAGGTCTTGCAACGTTATTTGTATTTTGTCTTGTCAGATAGGCTTGCTCTACTGTCAGTTTGTGCTATCATTTTTACGTTCAAGTATTTATTGGTTCATTAAAGAGCTACGTCAGGAATTAAGGTAAATAATGAAATACTTCGACAAGAAGTAAAGAAAAACAACTTCTCAAATCTCAGTTTAAAAATCGGTCAATGGTCAATAATGGTTGATATTAAAGCCCGTAGCAGCTCCGTCTCCACGCTTTAGGCCGCCCGAGGCGAACAGGATTTGGCCGCCCCTTACAAAAGACCAATTAAGGAGTCAATAATGACCTATACGGCGAATAGGCGCCCGCGCGGTTTTTTAACCGATAGGTTCCGATATCGGGGTCTATATTTTCATGGTAGATGTACCACGTGGGGCTACCTGGAATTAAATCGGGGATGCCATGGCTCGATTTTAAGAGGGGAGTTTTGGGGGGCTATATGGAAATCGCGTGGTTTTTCGTGATTTCTGGCTAAACGAGAGCTCGGAGCAAAATATTGCCGCCACCAAATTCCGTAACGCTGAGTCGGGGTTGGCTGGTTAGTGGGTACCCCCACGCCCCCCGTTTCCTGAATTTTTCTCGAAAAGTGGGGGAAATCGCGAAACACGTTTTTTAACGGGTAGGTTCCGGTAGAAAAAAGAAGAACATCGGCAAACGGAAAAAACCGTAATTTTATATCGACCTAACCTTCATTTTGTCCCATAGCAACCGGAACCTACGTGGAACCTATCGGTTTTTTTTCCGAACGACTTAAAATCCGCATGTAGGTAGAGAACCTCAAGGCCGACAAAAAAAGGTTCGTTACGAAAAAAAACAATATTCTTCTTAGTTTTCGAGAAATCGGCCATTTAAATTCGACGGCCTTAATATATATATATTGCTTTTTTCTTGAAAAAAAGGGGATTTTTTTGAAAAATTATTTTTTTACCACCCTCTATATGTTTTTGAAAATTTTATTTTTATATTAATAACATGTAAATGGACCCCTTTAATCGCCTCCGTCATAAAAACAGATATTTTGTTTTGCCAAAAAAAATTTCGGAAAAATTCACGGGTATCTTAAAAAAATCGAGATTTTCATTAAATCGGCTATAATTCGAAAACGGTAAGAGTTAGAGGTAAACTTTAAATGAGAAAAAGATGGGCCTCGTTGGGTACTATAATGTGCCGTATCTAGTTTGGTTTGGTGCCGTTACTGTTTGTACTGCGGCTTCATATTTTCCTGCCAGCATATTCTAGACAACACTGTAAAATACTGAACTGCACTAATAGAGGACTGAACTAAACACTAAAAAAATAATATTCCAAGTCGTCTGGTGTCGGAACACAAATCGGACAATTTGGAAATAATTACTGAATGCCCCTGGTCATGTATTTTTGGCAATAGTGTGGATAATGCATCAGAACATTATGTTTCAGGGAACTGACGGTGAATGCCTAATTGCTAGTATTATTGAAATGTATAAGCAACGGAAATGGCAGCCAGTAAGTACTTGCAAATTATTATTACAGATGAAGATCACATGGGAAAAACGATCTAAGTAACAAAAATAACATTTCGAGAAAAATCAATTTTTAGTTTGAACATGTTACGAATTGACTATTTTATATTTCAATAAAACACATATACACAACCAAGCTTATATGGGATCACTCAGTATATGTGACTAAAATATTTTGTAGCGAAAAAACTTGGTATGCTAGTCGAAGATAAAGTTTTTTGCTGTAAAAATAAACATGATACCTAACAAAAAATAAACGACAGCATATTATTATATTTTGTGTTCAGTAGTAAAATCACGTTACTCCTGTAATTTTATTTCGGTCCAAAGTAGATAATAATGCCTTATGTTGGACTAACATATGTGAAGAGGGGAAAAATTGTTGCTCTCGTTGACACAAGGAATGCCCCAAAGAGACGTAGCAGAGGTAGGAGGCGTTACCCAGGGTCTTGTATCAAGAACGTATGCAAGGTATTTGGAATTAGGAACTCTTAAGAATAGGCCTAGACAAAGTCGTCAAAGAGTTACAACTGAACAACAGGACCGCTTTATGTGCCAAATTGCTAGAAGAAATCCGACTGTTTCTCATCCAGAGCTGAAAGGGCAACTTCTAGAAGCTACAGGTGTAAATGTTTCAGTTGAAACTATACGAAAAAGGCTTCGTGTTCGTGGGTTGGACAGCTGGAGACAGTTACGGGTTCCAGAGTTGGCCAGGCAAAACCAAACTGACCGGCTAAATTGGTATCTTCAACACCAAAACTGAACCATTGAAAATTTTTAAAATGTTCTCTTTTCAGATAAGACCAGAATTGGACTTAGATCAGATGATCGTCGAATTCGAGTTCTCAGAGCTCCAGGAAGACAAGCTAGACTCCAGGTTGCCAGATCTATCCCAAAATATAAAGGAGGAACCGTAATGTTTTGGGGAGGTATTGTGATGGGAGCCAAAACTCCTTTGCTACCTCTCCAACAAACTTTAACCGGTCGGAGGTATGTTGATTTGGTGTTAGAATCGGTAGCTAGGCCTTGGCGAGGTGCAGTTGGGGATAATTTTATATTTATGCAAGATAATGCACCTCCTCATACTAGCAGAGTGGCTCGAGAATTTCTTGAAATGGAAGGTGTCACAATTTTAGACTGGCCTGCATGTTCACCGGACTTAAATCCGATTGAAAACTTGTGGGACCAGGTTAAAAGAAGGATTAGAGCTCGTCGTGACAATCCAGGAAATATCGGACAGCTCATTCAAGCAGTGTTAGGAGAATGGGAAAACATACCGCAAGAAAATGTTGACAATTTAATCAGAAGCATTCCAGCGCGAATTGAAGATTGCATAAGAGCTAGAGGTGGCAATACGGATTATTAAAATTAATAATTTTCTATTTTTTTTCTCGTTTTTCACTAGTTAATTTAAATCTTATTAATTTTCAGAAACCAAAAAAAAAACGTTATGTTTCTTTTGTCAATTATAATTAATTCTTTAATTCGTATGTGAAAATTTTTTGATTAAAATATTGGGTGAAGTATGAATTTTATTTCTAAATAAAATTTTCATATATTCCGTACATAATAAAAAAATATTAGGTGATTCCATATAAGTTTGGTTGTGTATATTTCTGTGAATGTTTAGTATCGAAGTTGTAATAAGGCAACGTGAACAGAGATATGTTTTTACTAAATTTTACCAACAAAAAAAAAACTTAAAAGTATTCTCTAAATACCAAAATAAACAAACCAAGATTGAGCACTGGACCCCGAAATATGTTTACGGGACGAAAATGATAGTTGGGATTTTCAAAAATACATAATTGGGGAGGGAGTGTAACATCAGTGTTGTATGTCATTTCTTATTTTAAAAAAGTTATTTACAGCATATTGAATGTTGCACAGGATCAATTTCATGTGTAGAATTTACATAGAGAAACTGGACTTAAATCACTTGTAAAAAATGGGTATGATAGAATCATAGACTTCAAAAATCGAAATGAAACTAAACTTTGGGTCATCACATCAAACTCATCCTCGCTTTCGTTTCCATCAACGAACGGCAAATTTTCGCAATATGGCAGCATCTTTAACACGGCCGTAAAACTTCCTTTTACGAGTTAAATATACCAATGGCCACTGGAACCCATTTTGTTACTTATAACAACCGATTTTCGTTAAAATTTTAACACGTGAATGCAGAAATGCATTGGCACCGTAATATTAAGTCAAATTTTCTGTGGCGAATTTCATTGGCGCTGGGACTTAGATCGGTACTTCATACAGCGGCGTGGACTTAGATCGTTCTTCCATAGTGCGTCTGTTTTTTAAATGACAATTACTCGGACTAAGGTCGTTTTTCGCGATACGTTCGCGAGCGTCATGTTAAAGAGCATCATGAAAAGTTAACTCATTTTTCTCTGAAATGTGACTTAGATCGTTTTTCCCCTGTGGTCTTCAGATATTTTCTTATTTATTTTTAATAATCACGATGAACGTAAACTTTACACTACGCGTATATTTAGGTAACGAGGTTCATATGCCAATATATTAACAGAAATATGTTATGCACATGGATTACATATTCAGCTTACAATTTCTTGTTCATTAAAAATTGGGAAATAATCTAAAAATAAGACATAATACCTAAATACTTTTCCCTAAAGTGCCATAGTTGACCTACTGCCTCAGATGAATCATGTAAGTATACTGCGATATTTTTGCAGAGTTAATTAGAATGTCTAACCCAATAACTAACTCAGTGGAGTATCTTCCAAGTTAAAAGGAATAATTTATAAAACACTTACAGTTAGTTCACTTACCTTGAACACACTAAACTATATCCTATTTCGAACAGACTTTTTTTTCTGAAAA
>JAEQML010083890.1:0-10313 GCA_016904865.1 Pissodes strobi | reverse complement strand
GTGTCGTGTGTGATATGTAAACAGAAAGATGCTGGAAAGGTTAATGCATTCACTGAGACTACTTTAAATAAATGTCTAACAGCATTAAAAATTCGGCAAGAATATAATCTAAAATACTGTAGTGTGATTTTACCATCAGCAATGTTACGCGAATTTTACAAGTTTAAAAGAACAATACAAGAAGAATTTATCAACAATTTCTCCAGATTCTCCTTCATCGTCAGGTATTGTACAAAATTTGATTATTACGAAGTTATATACAGTCAACATTTTAATATTAAAATATCTAACAAGAATTTCAAAATGAATAAAAACAATAATTTTGCCGTAACATCAGGCAACTGCACGCGTGATTGTATGCCTCAAACTATTTTGGAGGCTATTAAAAGTAGCCAAACTCCCGGAAACAATGCAAACAACGAAAATGTGTATTTTCAAATTACTATCTTTTGTCACATACTTTGTCATAGTATTAATTATGGTTGTTTTTTTTTTCAGATGATGAATGGACTTTTTATGATCAAGAGATGTTTTCCAGTGATGATTTTACAGAAGAAGAATCAGAGGAGTGATGAGGATGGCGAAAATTAAAAATTAAAATTACACTTAAATTTTCAATTAAATATACGATACGTATTCTTATATATTATATATTTTTATATTTGTCATCAATACTAATCCTGTGATTTTTAATGATAACCCTGAGCAGTCATTATTTTATTTTAATATCAGATAAATTATAAATTCAATTTTTTCATTATAAATTAACTTTATTAATGCACTATTCTACTATTTTGAGTGATAAGAACTTCGCAAATAACTTATGAATTAAAATAAACATATATTTTTTTTAAATTCTACTCCAAAATATGAATTGAAAATCTATATTGTACAAGAGCACGTGACCAACAGCCAATGAGAGCGCAGTGAAGGGCCGTAGCTGGTGATCGTTGGTCTCGCTTACGTTTACGACCACGCGCAGCCTCTATCTCTATGATAAGCAACATTTATTTTCATGTTTGCCAATAAGTAAAGTCCGGAAAATGTGTCTGACTGTTTGCAATTATTTTTTACTATATGCTGTTAGAATTTCAGCGTGAATCAAGCACTTCATTTTGTATTACCAAGAAAACAAATTTGGGGTGTATTTGCTAAATGAACCTCCTCAAAAGTGTCTGCCTTATATATTTCTGTTGGCCTCTGAATCAAACACTTCTTTTGGGCCATATTTTTTTACAGCTTTCTCTTCGCAGTACCTGGTGTCCCCAGGCAGGTCAAGCCAACGCATGTTTACCTGCTCATTTATCCAGTAGATACTACTACACAAAATTTCAAGGTGCACTTCATGAAACGTACGTCACTAGCTCTCCGACTACTAGTATTAGTTTAACGTCGTCATTTTTGACATTCAACAAATTAGGTTTGTTCTAGCATGAAATCTCGGACGATTTGAAGCCTCCGGAGTTTGCGCATAGCAATAAAAGCGACGCTTATATCGCTATGCGCAAATTCCGGATGGCTTCAAACCGTCCGAAATATCCTGCTAGAACAAACCTAATAGTATATTTCATTACCAGTCCAGAAACTAGGCTTTTCCGGTGCGCGCACGACAGTGTTTCTTGTGTGAGGCGTAGCGGAACACCGGAAGTCGTGCAAGCACAGGAAAAGCTGTTTTTGGACGTGTAATGAACGATATTTTTCATAATACCTCTCTGAAATCAAGACATAAACATAAAATTATGTTTTATTACGCATGCATCATAATCAACGATTATCGCACGCTGCAGCGTGCTTAAAATGATGTTTATGATGCGCCTACTTTTTTAAAGGTTGAAATAGAAACATTTGATCATGTCAAATGTGACAGATTAATATATTCGTCAATATATCCCTTAAGTTTAATATTTAAAACATTTTTGAGAATATGATGCATTCGTAATAAAAACTAGCGTATGATATACGTGTATAAGATGCCTTTAAAGCCCTTGCGACTTACAAAACACTCCGCTGCGCGTCGTGTTTTGAAATATGTCGCGGGTGCTTTAAAGGCCCTCCTATACGCTTATATCATAATATACTAATAATTTTACGTATCCAAAATCATGTCATAATACATTTTGCATTCAAATGAAAGCAAACGTCAAACTTGCAAGACAAGCAAGACAGGTATTTATCTAATATTCATCAAGCGTTGCTATGGAAATGTGTTTGTATGTAATTGAATAGGCAGCTAAATTTGAAGTATTTGTGACAAGTAATGTCAGAATAAATAAAATAATTTGACTTAAAATTAGACTATTGGCGCTAAAATGTACTAGATTAATCTTGTAGACTGCATCGCTGCATAATTTTAACCCAATTTATTCTACTTTATGCCAATTCTGTGACTAAATAACTGCAAATTTAGCACTTAAAATCAGGGAGCGGGAAAACTTTTCTCGCTCCCTAGTTAGGGACCGGGAAAATTTTTCCCGTGCCTGGACCGAAAGGACTTACTTTTTTTTGCTCTACAGAGACGTCAAAAATGATAGTTTTCAGAGAGGTATTATGAAAATAACATTACTAGATACATAGGTAGTAATTATATAGGTAAGTATTCTAAGGTAATTAATTAAATAAATTATTGAAAATTATTATAATAGATGCTGTATATTTTCAGCACTATTTTCACAAATGAATTTTCCAGATTAAAATCGGTGTTGAAAATAAAATTTTCCACACGCTTGTAGAAAAAAGTATTTATTAGCTAATTCGAGCGAAGCATACAAGTTAAAAATAGAGATGCGTATCACTTAATGCATTCATGCTTTAATGTGAAAATTGCATAAAAAACTTTGTGCTACCATCAGAGAAAAAAAATCACATGATGGCTTACCAATTGGCTCTAAATAACCTTTTTAAAGTTATTTTACCTGTGCAAAATTGAAACTGATGGCTGATTAAACTGATATACTTTAAATTGAAAATTTCCTGCTAACATGTTCAATTTGTGGACATAATATAGGCAAAGGCATTTAAGCCCATCCTGTCTGTGTGAAGTTATTATTTCATAATGTTATTAAGTTTGAGCAAGTTCGGACGTGACTGTTTATATCCATTGCATTTTTGAAATATATCGACGGCAATAAGGAGCTTGCCAACATTATTTAATGAATTGATTTTCAAAGTCTTTCATTTTCATCGATACGCTTTAATGATACAGATTTCGAATTTATTTTTAATAATTCATATGCGAAATTTCCGATTTAAACTGGTAAATACAAAAAGGTAACAATAAAGACCTGAAATGCCAAATGACAAAAGGTCACATGAATTAAATTAATTATGTTGTTACTAAAAATGAATACGAAATCCTTTTTATTGAAACGTAACAAAAAAAAATGAGACGCTTTCAAAAACGAACCAATAAATAAGGTGCCCCATTAAGGAAATGTCAATTTTATGTCCAATCTCTTTTCTTTCAATTCTTATAATTTTTTTAGTGTTCTATTAGATTCTACGGGAATAAAATACATAAGATGACTATTTCACATAAAATATGAGGAAAACCACATATAGGATCTGTTTAGTCCTCATTGGATTACCCTGTACCTCCATTTCTAGACGTTGCAGGAAAACATTGTTTACACCTTAAAAACTTAGAAATACCTCCCATTATTGGAAAGGAAGGCGTGTGATGATACTATTATTTTACACTATTTATGGTCGGCCTGAGTCATGGTAATTTTAAAGCCTGTTTTACATTCAATATCAACACAATTGTGTTAGTAAGTTAAAACGTATATTTTTGAAATACCCTGCCATGGTCTTCGAAGTTTCTTAGAAGATAGAATTTTCAATAAAAAATAGAAGAGAGTGGGACAAACAACGCGAATATTATTGACAATATCTTCATTGTTAGAGGCCCCAAAAATATTTTGGGACACTCGATTGTCCAAACTTAGATTAAGTTATTTTTTCCGAGGATTCTCAAAAGGAGAACATCTAATATTTTTTTTTTGAGCGAAGTCGTCTACGATGGATTCAGCATTTCATATTATGGTATTTCATTTTAATTTTCATAAGTATGGATAATTACAAGATCAATCGACTTACCTGTAAGGAAGATCGATCGGAATTATCCGAGCATCTCCGCCATCCCTCATTACACTTTGTAGTATACAACTTTTTCCCAATCGGTACAATTTTTAAAGAAGTTATCTAAACATGGTGATTCAGCCGACCCTGGCTAGCCGCTCGAGCTCATGCATCGCCTTGATGCGTCATTACAATTTTGGTACGTGAGATTATTGATTACATTGCATTTGGGGTGATAGGGAGAAGGTAAAGACTGGGTGGGTTTGTAATGAGGGATGGCGGAGATGCTCGGATAATTCCGATCGATCTTCCTTAGAGGTAAGTCGATTGATCTTGTAATTATCCTTCGCATCTCCGCCATCCCTCATTACACTTTGTAGATGTTTAAAGTATTTGCGATGTAATCTACATTAACTGAAAACTGCGAGTTTTCTGTAGTCCTAGATTTGTAAGGCCCTTTTTATAAACTAAAATTCAAATTTATAACCATTAGATTTAATAACACACATCATGAAGGTACATATATCATGTTTAACGCTTAACTGATATTAACCTTTAACTTATTTTTAATACTATACCAATATTCGTATGTAATATGATAACAAGTTGGTAAGTAAGTTATAATTGTAGCTTAATATTTATATGATTCCTTAGAGTTTATGGTTCAATAAACAAGATGCCAATCCAGTGGGATTACCCACGCCAAGTTTTTTATAGAATTTCGAGAATACTTTTGATTTTTCTGTCGAGCCAGCTGTCTTCTGAATGGTTTGTAATGTAACTCCCATTCTTTGAGCTGCTGAAGTTGCCCCGTGTCGCGTGCTGTGTGCCCCAAAGATTTCCGTGTTTATACTGCTGGCTTTTAGTATTAACTTGACCCATCTGCTAATGGTTTGACTGTTGTCTGGGTGATAGGGCTTTTTGTGAGTGAGTATTACATTTTGTTTGGTTTTGCTACTTGTGGTATCGATTGCATCTGCAAATGCAACGATCTATTAGCATATTTACAGTATCTGTGAATGCCGTAATTTCTGTTTTTGAACAAAAAAATAGGTATGTTCACTAGCTGCAACTGCAATTGCAGACAGTGGAGGGTACGATCGATTGTATCTGCTAATACAACGAACTATTCACCTTTTATTGACTGGTAGCACCCTTTTTCCTTTTATGCGTTCTATGTAAGTCTCTAATAGTGTGACTATACATAGTTCAGGTTGATTAATAAAATAAGGTAATATCAAACTAGGTTGAAGCCTGTTTAAGCCACTTGCTTTTATTTTATCCGGGAATCTGATTTCAATTACGTATTCATATTTAAAAATATTTGTGTGCCGTTATTAGTATTAAGAGTGTTACTAGCTTTAAAGTTAGATTTGTAGATTTAAGAATTCGTGAGGGTACATGCTCTTTAAGCGCTGTAGAACTGGGTAGGAATCCCAAGTAATTGAGTATTTTGATTTTGGGGGTCTTATGTTAAATGTTCCATGGAGAAAACTTTTTATAACCGCTTCGTCTTTTGTTTGAGTAGGATGACTCCGAAGACAATTGAATATTTAGAAGCTCAAGAATAAGTTTACGGTTTTATTATATATTTGTTGGCGCTTAGAAAAACAGAAATTCCCCTATTTATTGTAAGTATTTCCGTATTGTTTGAGGGCGCTATCTGTCAATGAAGAAATAATCACTTTTATCGCTTCATTAGGTACGCTTTGTTATAGAATAGCTCTCCTGACAATGAGGAAGTTTCATCAATTTTTTTATTTTTTTTTTATTACTGCTGATTTCGATAGCCCATGAAAAATAAGTAAACATATGTTTTTTCTTTTTTCCCTAAGCCGAAACATGAGGCAGATACAACGCCTTGAGATGTGCTTATGACGTCATAATACACATGAATTGTTACGTCACACCATGCATGGTATATCTATATATACAAAACTAAAAACTGGTATAGCACTTGTAATATTCATCTTTAGCGGAAATAAAAAAATACGTATCGATTTTTTTTTTAATTATTATTTTTTTAATTTTATTTTATTTTATTTTTTTTTATTATTTTTTTTTAATTTAATTTTTTTTTACGGTTCTATAGTTTGCAATAAAAAATAATCAGTTTAATTTCTCAGGAAACTTCGTAATTTCCCTACAGCCAGAGAAATTTTCTTCCACAATGGTTGTTTCTCTCCGCAAGGGGATGTGAGTAAGTATTTTTCAGGGTAAAGATAATAGACTGTTCTGCCAGTAGGTCCCTTTTCTCTTGTATAAACCCCAAAAGTGAGCATGGTTGAGGGGGAATAACTACGCTTTTTTTTATATAAAACCTAAATCTTGTAATGTTTATGTAATTTTATTTATACTTTTAAGCAATTCTCTTTTGAATTACCAATAACTAGCCAATTGTTTAAGTAGAGTACAGTTTTTATACCCTTTAATTTTACATATCTTACAACTGGTTTCAGTTTTGTGAAAATATATGGAGCTGTACATAAACCAAATGAAACACAATTAAATTGGTATAGTACGTTGCAAAAAACGAATCTAAACAACTTTTTTTTGACTACTGTGCATAGGGATAAGGAAACATGCATCTTTAAGAGATCAGTTTTCCCCAAGAATGCGTATTTTGAAATTAAATTTTTTGCCGTCCTATGTAGTCTTCTACTTTGCTAACCGGAGTGGTGTCCTATTGAAAGGGATTTTATAATCCTGTACCCACTCTATTATTGAACTGTTTACCTTTTTTCTCTGCTAATTTTGAACGTATAATTCTAGTTCAGACGGTTGGCTAATTAAATTATTGAAAGGGAGGCTAAGGCACTAATCCCACGGACTATAGTTGTTTCTGTAATTGATACAGTAGTTGTCTTGGCAGGATGTAGTACTCTCTTCGAGATTTAATTTTGATGGTCTGAGGACATTGCAGTTGGCAGCTGGTGGATACTTCTCTATCATACTGTATTTTTTTTTTCTTTCGTCCTTTTAATAAGCAATTGTCCCATCTAAACTATCTAAGTATGTAGTTCTGGCCTCGCAGGTGTGATTTCGTCGTTTTTTTTTTTTTTATCCTACACCTACACAGCTAGGTGGTCGTTACTTTGTTCAGGACCATCTGGTGTTTCTGAATTTGGTAAGTCTTGATAGTCTTGATTTGACTAAGTTATTTCCTCAGCTAGCGTGAGAGGATCTTCTAATGCATTTGCAAATGCAAAAGAGTTTCCTTGGTTTTGCTACTTATGATATCGATTGCATCTGCAAATGCAACGATCTGTTAGCCTATTTACAGCATCTGCAAATGCTGCAATTTCTGTTTTTGAACAGAAAAATAGGTTCATGAATATGTTCACTATCTGCAACTGCAATTGCAGACAGTGGGTACGATCGATTGTATCTGCTAATACAACGAACTATTCACCTTTTTGCTTGCTGCTTAACCCTGGTTATGCTTTCGACTGCATCTGCAAATGCAACGATTTTTTAGCATATTTACAGTATCTGCAAATACTGTAATTTCTGTTTTGAATAGAAACCAAGAGTGTAATAATTCGCTACCTCCAATGCAATGATTTTATGTAAGATGGTTGCAATAGTATGGTGGTTATTTGTTTTTGTATCTGCAAATACATAGCACTATACCGTTTTAGTTTTGTCAGTACATATATCCTTTACATCGGCAAATGTAGGGATATAGTGTGCCTCTAACTACTTTTACATAATATACCTACTGGGGTGGAGGCTGTTGGGGCCCTTCACATCTGCAAATGTGAAGGCCAATTTTAGTTAAAGTTATTCGCATCTGCAAATGCGAATTTGTAAATAGGTATTATTATTATTTATTAACATCTCCTGCAAGCAATGTTTACTCCAATTTTTTCCCTCACCGGACGGCTCATGTCAACACGAATTGTTTAAAAATAATGCGTTCCGGTATTACATTGCTTCGACAAAGCCGAACGATAACATTCCGTCTTTTTCCCTTAATTTTGGGTTAGTTTTGGTTAGCACTTTTAGTTCTTGTTGATTGAGCCTCCGTTGCGAGCAAAGCCAACGGAGGGCCATGCAAGCTATAATAATACCCAACTTGGGATTTAGTCGCTCGTAAATTATGCGTCAGCTTGCCTTTGTGGCTAGTTTTTAGAGGTTAATTTCGTGAGAAAAGGACATTCTTCGACTTACTCAAAATTAAAATTTTTATTTTATTTGATTTTTTTTTGAAAAGTATTTGTTAATACAGTAATAGCAATAATTACAATATACATAGTCCTTATTCCTCTAGACAGTGTTTTTGAACACTGGTATTGAGGATAATTGCATTTTAGTAATAATAACAGTATGATTTCCTATAAACTCTCTAGTATTGTGGCTATGAATATCCTTTGAAAATATTATGATAATATTTTAATTTTGAGTTTTATTTATTATCCTGTAAATAAGTTTATTCTGTTCAAATTTCAATACCTTATGTAATTGCCATACTCTTAAATTTTCATATAGATCTGCAGTATGAGTCAGTGGATCATAATTAAATATAACTTTGTTTTTTGTTTCGCAATATTTGCATCGAATCGAATTGTAGTTTATAGTCCCACATGTGCCCCATACGGGGATCAAATATCGAAAAACGAATGATACGAAGGCATTATAACCATTTGTTTCTATTTTTATATTCCTTTATATGGTATAAACGTTTTATTCTATGTAAAACATTAATAAATGTGCAGGCCGACCGGTATATATTTCCTCCTTTTGATTGTGTTATGTAAACACTTTTTGTGATTGAATAGTATATTTCTTTGGTAGGATGTACGATTAGACGAGATTACTAGAGAACGGTTCGAATAGCTCGTATCGTTAACTGTTGCTTATTACTTATATTCATTTCGATATAATATATTTCAATTCCGAATATATTGTTTGATTCTGTGTAATTGTGCAAAGACGACAAATAAATGTAACAATGTTTTGTCATGCCCTCGTATATAAATAATAGTTTGTTAGTATAATTCAAATCGCAGTGAGCACATTTAATTTTTGTTTACTGCTTCATTCGCATTTTTGACTGTAACCCGTTCGCATTCTATTTTATTCTAATAAGTATAGTTAGTTTTAGAAGTTTGAGAGTATTTTCCATTTCAATTTTATTAAGTAAAAAAATAAGGGTTACAAGTGTCATATTTATTCATAATACTCAGTTTAGTATTATACACATTTAGTTTGCTTTTATACAAGAGATTCTGTTTTTATATATTTAAGATAACCAGGTATTTATGTATACTTAAAATTTTGGCATATAATCTTATATGGACTTATATGCATCGGGAGAAGCGAATCAGGGGGATTCGCTTCTCCCGATGCATATTGCCCCCTTTTTTCGCATCCTTTGCGAGCAAGACGTATCACTAACACTTCACTATACTACAAATACGATTTCTAGGCATTTTTCTTCTTAAAACCAAAAGAAAGAACCGATTTACGGATTCTTGCTTGTCACCGACCGGTACAAAATTGTAATGACGCATCAAGGCGATGCATGAGCTCGAGCGGCTAGCCAGGGTCGGCTGAATCACCATGTTTTTAGATAACTTATTTAAAAATTGTACCGATTGGAAAAAAGTTGTATACTACAAAGTGTAATGAGGGATGGCGGAGATGCGAAGGATAATTGTCAAAAAAAGTGTAGATCTCGAGGAAACAAAAATGAATCAAGTGAAGCTTAAGATAATCAGAATTTATGAAGAATGTATATCTTACTGAAAATGACTAGAAATAAAGTATAAAATCAAACAAAGGGGAAAGATGTAGAATATCACTAAAAAAAGTTGATAGTAACCCAAGTAGTTTGGTGGCCTTAATGCTAAAATTGGAACATATTTGACAAAATAGACATTTATTGTTTTTACATTAATAGTAATAAAACCACAAGAAAAAGTACAAAGCTGTAGCTCTAATTTGACTGTTTTCAGGTTTTAATTTTAAAAAACGCCGGCCCTGTCAAGAAATTGTACGCAAAGGCTTTTACAAATCCCGAGTTAATGATGGCGTTTGTGCTATCATGAAAGATACTTAGTCAAGAAATAATGAGACTGTCAACTGACATGCTAAATTACAGCTTTTTTTTATAATAACCAGATTTTATTATTTCTGGGAGTATTTGAAGTTAATATAAAATGTTCCGTTCATTCGGGATTAAATTATTTGTTTTGCGTGCGCCATGCAAATTGATTCGTGACTTGTTTTGT
>JAEQML010083889.1:0-10313 GCA_016904865.1 Pissodes strobi | reverse complement strand
CCATAAAACTTTTAATAAAACAAAATAATACATCTGGTATGAGCAAGGTCCTTTTAAAATTACAGCTGGAGTTGATGTGGCTAATAAAGGTCATACACCCACAAATAATCATGCCCATGAAGCACATTAAACCTGATTTTCAAAACTGGTATTGTGCCACATCACTTCAAAGTTTCTGTTGTAACCCCAATTTATAAGTCAGGTCCTGTGAATAAAATCCAAAACTACCGACCGATCAGCCTTATCTAATTGACAGTATAAAAACAATTGTAGTGTTTCTGGATCGTTCGACACAGTGCCTCATAAACAACTACTTAATGTTCTAGAACATTATGAAGTCAGGGGCGCTGTGTTGAGCGTTTTCGAGAACTATCTTTCTTACCGATGCCAACATACTAGGATGAACAATACCACTTCCCCAGAAATAATAAAAACAGGTGTGCCCCAAGGGACCATATTGGGCCCCATTTTGTTTATAACGTATATAAACTCACTTTTGGGTGTGGAACCTGAGGGTGATGCTGTGTCATATGCTGAGTACACAGCCTTGATTTTTAAGGGTAAAACATGGGATGAAACTAGACAAAAAGTTGTAACTGGGTTTAACTGTGTTAAAAATTGGCTGGATAGTTTTGAATTTACATTGAACTTGCAAAAGACAAACTATGTTGCATTTTCCCCAATTAATAAAAATAGACCAGACTTAGACAGAATTTTCATTAATGAATGTGATTCAATTCAGAAAACTAAATATCTGGGAATAGTAATCCATCAACACCTGAAATGGACATATCATATCAACTATGCGGTAACCAAGATAAAAAAAACTTTTATACAAATTTTACATCTTAAGAGAGATTCTAAATGAAAAACTTACTATTTTAATCTACAAAGCTCTAGTTGAGTCCTTGTTACGTTATGAGATTATGGCTTGGGGTGGTACCTATAAAACAACCTTAAAACCACCGCAAGTTGTTCAAAATTACGTGCTAAAGGTTATATTCAGAAAAAATAAATTACACCTTACGGAACAACTATATAACAAAAAACTTTTCAATATCTGTCAACTTTTTATTCTGTCTGCATGCATATATATGCACAAAAAAGAGAAGTCAGAACTGCATGTCCATCACCAACATAACACACGCAACAAATCTAACAGAAATGTAACTATACCAATGAGTCATAAGACTTTAAACCTCATATCTTTATGTAGTTTTGCTTTGCTTCAAAATTCTATAACTTGTTGCCCGTCACTAAAAATATAACTAAAACAAATTTATTTAGTAATATCTACAAAGAATTTATTTTTACCAACTATAAGCTTTTTGATAATATAAGATGAATTATATCACTGTAGAGTTTGTATTGTTGCAAATTTAATGATCCCTTAATTTAATTTATTTTTATTTTGTGTTCGATGGTCTCGGGATCTGGGTTGATTGGCTGTGCTTGTCCTAGCAGAGTAATTTAAGAATAGTTGTATATACTTTTAAAAATAAATAGTACTACTTGTGGCACATACAGGCATACACGTTATGACTAGGTGCCTCTTAACAAATTTTGTTAGAATTTAATAATGCTTTTGTAAATGATCCAAGATTGTAAATAATTGTAACAAAAGTTGATATAAATAAATTGATTGATTGATTGATAAGGCGTAATGCCTCGAATCCTTTCCGAATATTTTGTATCTGATTTTAAGCGAAACATTGCCAGTTCCAACAAGTTTTAATATTTTCATTCGGTCGAGGTCTAAAAGCTGTGTATCCAGTGCACAATATAACAAAAAATATTTTGAAATCGGTACTACCCAAATGTTCGATCCACTTACCAGAAATGATAAGAATTTTCGTCCCTTTCGTTTTCATAATAGAGGATTTTTGCAGGTGGCTTCGCTAAAGTACCATAATAGAGACTAAAGAGGATAAGCGACACAAACAAGAAATTCATCATCAGAGTTAAATTAAAAACTAAAAGAATTTCACCACAAATTGTTTGTTTATATGTCGATTACAAGAACTCGTCAAGGCTGGTAAGATTATTTACATTTTTTGTCGTGATTTAATAAATAATGAGGCCAAATTTAATTATTCCAAATAATTCCTAAAATTACATGAAATGACCATTTTTATAAACGAGATAGAAATTTGACGAACAATAATAATTCGGAAAATTTCGTCTTAGAGGACCATAATAGTATATTATGATATAAGTGTATAAGAGGGCCTTTAAAGCACGCGCGACATATTTCAAAACACGACGCGCAGCGGAGTGTTTTGTAAGTCGCAAGGGCTTTAAAGGCCTCTTATACACGTATATCACGCATACGCATAGCGTATATCATACGCTATGTTTTATTACGAATGCTTCATAATCTCAAAAATGTTTTAAATATTAACTTTAAGGGACATATTGACGAATATATTAATCTGTCACATTTGACATGATCAAATGTTTCTATAGCAACCTTTAAAAAAGTAGGCGCACCATAAACATCATTTTATGCACGCTACAGCGTGCAATAATCATTGATTATGATGCATGCGTAATAAAAAATGATATATAAGCGTTTCTTACAAAGACAACCCCAAAATCCGTTGAATGACACATCTACGAGATGGCGCCAAATTGATTACATTTAGACATATTAGAATATTCCTCAAGAGCAACTACTGACGCATGACGCTCTAAGTTTAAAACGCTGCCCAAACAATTCAAACTATACCTACCTCAACCAAATAAGAACATGCGTGTTTTGGTAATCGGGTACAGTGTAAAATCATTAAGTCTTTGACTAATAGACAATGCTATTATTTTGCCGAGGTGTCTTCTGTATCATCTCTACTCTCCTGATGTAGATTGATCCTAATTTGAGCTACATAACTTGCACGCCAACCAAGGCCCACGTCACAACAGAACGTGACAATTTAAAAGATTTTGCGGATTTCAAAAATAAAGTAAAAAAAAAGTTACCATTAGGCAACTGCATATTATAATCCTTAAAAGGGAAATTTTTATAGACAAATGCCCGTATCAATTTAGGAAGGGAAATTGTTACAAAAAAAATGGGCAAAACAATTTACTGACATACTTCTAAATGAATTTTTGGAAGCAGTTCAACTGAACCTAAGTTCAATTTACTTTTCTTGTGTGAAAAAATTTACTAGAAGATAAAAGCATGCGCGATGGGAGCGTCGATCTCTAGCGTAATCGCTTAACTTATCACAGACCATCTGGATTAATCTTTACTAGCCATTATGCAGTTCCAAATACACTTTTTTATAGGTACGTTGATGATTGTATAACAGCAATACCAAAAGATAAATGTCAGCAGTATGATGCGTTACTGATAAAGAAAAAAAGTTCCTACTTTAGTAATAAAATCAAGAATACTGATAACAAAACAAAAGGCACATGGGCGGTGGCGAATGAAATATTGGGTAAACATTAGAAACATCAGGTACCTGAAGGTAATAAAACCGAATTAGCCAATAAATGTAATAACTTCTTAAAAATCATAGCCCCAAAACGGTTAGAAAAACAGGCCAATATTTTATTTACCAATGACATACCTTATAACCAAGAATGTATGTTGGTTAAAGTAGTTGATGACAAAGAAATATTAAATGTAGTGAACAACTTGAAAAACAAATCCAGTAGTGGTCACGATGGCATATCTACCTGTTTGATTAAATATTAAATGTGTAATATCACCTATATTAAAACCGTTGGTACATATTATCAATAATTCACTCAGATATGGTATTTTCCCAGTGCAGCTAAAACTGGCCATTATAGTACCCATATTTAAAAAAGGAGATTTATCAGAAATTTAAAATTATCCACCAATTAGTTTATTAACATCGTTTTCTAAAATTTTTGAGAGAATTTTATGTGATAGGATTATGCCTTTTATGACAATGAATAACTTATTTGCTAGTGCTCAGCACGGTTATATTAAGGCTAAATCAACAAATACAGCTGTATTTGAATTTATTGAGTTTATTTTGGGTACTCTGGACAGGGGGAAAATCCCAATAGGAGTGTATCTTGACCTGTCCAAAGCTGTCCAAGCCGAGATATTCCCTTAAAATGGATCCAGTCATATTTGTCAGGACGAAAGCAAAGGGTGGCAATAGGTAAGGGAAGCAACAGAATCCTTTCTTAGTTAGCAGATATCACTATAGGAATACCACAAGGTAGTGTCATTGGACCACTTTTGTTCGTAATATACATAAATGACATTAATGATTTTTTCCGGGACGATAACTTCAAAATTACAAACTATGCAGATAATAGCAGTTTTTTATCAACTTCTTATGACGTCCCCACGCTCCTTAATAAACTCGAAGCAATCATGTCTCTCGCTGCTGAATGGTTCACAAAAAATAAACTCATTTTGAATAAGGGAAATACTAGTATAGTGAATTTTAAGACTCAAAAAATGACGTTAGATATGCCAGGTACAATGAACATACAAAATGAAGGAATGTCAATAGTAAATAAATTCAACTAAGTTCTTAGGCATAATTTTAGATAGTAGTTTTTTAAATTCAAATTCAAAGTTTAAAATCATCGATAGTGTAAAATGCTTTTTTAATTAATAAATCTGGATTTATTAAAAAACAGATAAATCATACATAGAAGATTACAAGAGTGTTTTGTCAGTTTTTGGATTTGTATCTAAATTCTACACCAGACCAAAATCAAAATCTTGTCTAGATCACTTCTATGTACAGAGTTTTTCACAATACCTCTCTGAAAATTATCATTTTCGACGTCTCTGTAGAGCAAAGAAAGTAAGTCTTTTCGATCCGGGCACGGGAAAAATTTTCCCGGTCCCTAATTAGGGAGCGGGAAAAGTTTTCCCGATCCCTGATTTTAAGTGCTAAATTTGCAGTTATTTAGTCACAGAATATGCATAAAGTATAATAAATTGGGATACGATTATACAGCGATGCAGTCTACAAGATTAATCTAGTATACATTTTAGCGTCAATAGTCTAATTTTAAGTAAAATTATTTAATTTATTCTGACATTACTTGTCACAAATACTTCAAAATTAGCTGCCTATTCAATTACAACAAAGCATACAAAATGTATTATGACATGATTTTGGATACGTAAAATTATAATAATTTTATGTTTATATCTTGATTTCAGAGAGGGATTATGAAAAATATCGTTCATTACACGTCCAGAAACAGCTAGGAAAAGCCTAGTTTCCGGACTGGTAATGAAATATACTATTGGAGATTAGATCTTTGAAAATATGACGTCTATAGTTATAAACTATAAGATAACAAATCACTGTCCAATCATGTTAAAATTCGATCAACAAAATTTAAAATAACACTAATCTAACATAAAAAGATTTGGTTAGACGTTTTTGAGAACACGGAAATAAACTCGGGTACATTAAATTTTACAACAACACTACAATAACTCATATTAAAAAACACACAAACAATTAAACAGTCAAACACCAAAAATAGCAAAAATAGCTGGATAAACAAAGACATTATAGGAATTATTCAAGAAAAAAATAAAATTTATGATGAAACTCTGAAAAATTCGCTAAACTCTGCTCTGAGAGGTAAATATAATGAATATAAGAACAAGTCTGTAAAAATGATAAAAAGGGCAAAAAAAGAGCACGCCCAAAGGTTAATAAGAGCAAATTAAAACAAATCAAGTACTTTGTGGGACACTGTAAACAATATTTGCAAAAAAAATAATAACAAAAAATCTAGAATAGAAAAAATTCAATTATCAGATACACTAGTTCTTAGAGATAAGGCCAATATAGCTAAACATTTCAATAATTTTCTCTGTGATGTCGGCGAAAAACTCGCAAAAGAAATACAAAATCCATCTAATTTCACTGAAAATGTAGAATGGAACCCGCATAGCCTCTATTATTTCAAAGAAACAACTGTGGCCGAAGTACAAAGAATAATAAATAGTTTAATACCAACAAAATCTCCTGGCTACGATGGCATTAGAATAGAAACTCTAAGAGCAATTTTAGAAGAAATCTCACCTATATTGGCATATCTAATCAACTTCAGTTTTAGGGTAGGATGCTTTCCATATATACTGAAATTAGGAGAAGTCAAAGCTCTTTTTAAGTCAGGATCAAAAACTGATGTTAACAACTACAGACCAATTTCCTTGATTAGCAGTCTACCAAATATTTTTGAAAAAATAATTAAATTTCGAATGATACGTTTTTTGGAAAAACACAAAATTGTTTCCGATAGACAATTTGGATTCCGGAAAGGTAAATCCACCGAAGATACTATTTTAATGCTGACCTCTAAAATCTATGAAGCAATTGACAAAAAACAATCTTCTTTGTGTGTATTTGTTGACTGGACAAAAGCCTTTGATACCGTGTGTCACAAAAAGCTGGTATCCAAGTTAGAGCAATGTGGATTTCGAGGCAGTGTTTTAAATCTTTTAAAAGACTATCGGAAACAATGCGTTAATATAGAAGGAATAAGGAGTGATTTTAAGGCAGTATCGTGTGGTGTGCCCCAGGGAACTGTGGGCCAATCTTATTTACACTTTACATAAACAATCTGCTTAAAATCAAACGCTCTGGAATAATTATTAATTTTGTTGATGATACAGCCATTTTTTATACAGCAAATGACTGGAAATCCTTAAAAATTAAAGTTGAAACTGATCTATCAAATAAAAACAAATGGTTTCAGAACAACACCCTCACACTAAATAAAACAAAAACTAAATTTGTTCCATTTACGTCATATCACAAAAATCTGCCAAATTTCGATGAACTAGTTATTGAACACAAAGCAACTATGTCAAAATCTGAGACAATTAAATACTTGGGCATAACTATCGATTGTCATTTAAGGTGGGACAAGCATGTACAAAACTTATTAAATAAAACGCGATACTTGGTAACAAGATTCTCCCATCTTAAACAGTATCTTGACATAAAGTGTCTTAAACAAATATATTTTTCCCTTTTCCAGTCACAAATAAGTTATGGTATAGCCGGCTGGGGTAGTGTTCGTGATGTCTACTTAGGTTATATTGAAATCATACAAAAATGGGTATCAAAAATTATTTATGGAAAAAATCGAACTTATTCCAGTGACCTTTTATATTCCGAATCTAGAATATATGATCTTAGACAATTATATTTTCTACAAATATTAATGTGTGTACATAGAAAGAAACTATATTTAAATAGAATTACTCATCAACACCATACAAGATTTAGAAATGATTGTACAGTGGTTCCTCTACATAAAAAAGAAATCGAACATAAATCTGCTCAATACCTAGCTCCAAAATTCTATAACCAAGCGTATTAAAATAATAAATATTTCGGAGAAACTTTAAGAAAATGTTGAAACTATGGATAGAAAAAAATGAACGAAATGTTATTCATAACCTTTATAAAAGTATTTGTTAAGAAAAGTAATTTAACAGAAATTTCTCAATCAGTGACAAAAATCCAATTAGTGACCTTCCCAAATAGTGACTAATTAAATACCCGATTTGTGAAGTTTTAACCCTATTTGAGTCCTTAAACCTGACCAGTGACAACAACACTAACAAGTAGTTATGGACAACCACTTCAGTGTTTTTTAGTTTATTTCATTAGTTTTAAGGTTAAATTTGTAGGCAAAATTATTATGTATAATCTTTTTGAAATAAACAATTATTATTACATTATTACTATTGATAGTTTTTTTGAACTGATTTAGAGAAAGTTCCTTAATATCATTCTGAAGTACATTAAAATATTTTATACAATAATAATTTGTCGCTCTGCGCGATTTTTGGAGCCTTAAAAAATCTGGTCTTGTGTCATTGTGATATTTTGTAGGATAATTATGGAAACAACTATTTGTTTGACAATTGTTTGAATTTTGGTAAGCGCAAACTAATGACTCATAAATAAATCTTGATGGTAGTGTCAACATATTTAGCTCTGTGTATTTTTCCTTCACATCCTCCCTATATCCCATCCCACATATCACCCTTAATGCCCTTCTTTGTAATTTAAATATTCTTTCTGCATGACAAGAGTGACACCAGGCTAGGACTGCATAGCATGCAACGGACTGGAACAATCCATGGAATGTTTGGACCAGCAACCAAAAAGGGACAAGGTGTTTCAAGTTCCTTAGTAAGTAAATTGTTCTCGTCAACTTATCTGCCAGTATTTGTTTTTCAAAGGAGAGGAGAGGATCAAGGTAGATGCCGAGGAATTTTACCTCTTGTTCTATTTGGCCGTGATTTAGGTGTCTGATTGAGAACGTTAATTTAACTGTTTTCTCATCATTGAGAACCATCTTATTTGCATTAAACCATTTTTGTAAGTGTGATACGCTGTGATTTGTTTTATTTATAAGGGAATCTAGGTCCACATGACTATTTATAAGAGCTGTATCTTCAACAAATAGGCTTAAAGAGGAGTGTGGTATTGAGGTCCTTATGTCATTTATATAGATTAAGAAAAGTAACGAGGCTAAGAGTGATCCTTGTGGTATCCCAGATTCTACCTTTTTTCTGGAAGAGAAAGTTTTAAAGAAAGTTGACTGCATGCTGCGTGATCTTGTTTATCTTAGTTGTTCGTTATTCGTTGGATTGTAATGTGAACTGCTTAGATATAGTTTTTACAAAAGCTTGCTTAATTTGTTAACGGGCACGTATTTAGGAAGCCTCCGCGTTAAAGAACCTCAGTTAAATAACGACGCCTGATTGGCCAGATGAGCACGTGTGTGACACCAGCCCCGCCTTTCAATGTTGTTAACGTGTTTTCACTTCACGCATTTGTATTCATGCAATGCCCTCCGCTCGCTACGGGGTGCAACCACCAAAACCAACCAAAACTAACCCAAGCATGCGAAAAAAACTATCTAATAAAAAAATATATATATAAAAAAAAACTAGCAAGGGCCGGGCGTCGAACCCATTGCGCTGCATTTTTAAAACCCGAGGACACAGTTTTTTGCTCTGTGACCGATCATTCGGCTTGATTAAAAAAGAAAAACTTGAAAAAGAAGTAGTTTATATTTCCAAAGGTTGTAGAGAACAGATCTAGAAAATTCACTGTAGTAGAAGTAAGTCAGGATATTATTCTAAACATCTCTGACCATTTTATAAGCTTTCTAAAAATATACCTATTACAAAGGCTAAAAAAGGAAAGTTTTCTTTTTTGAAATATCATGTTTTCAAGCATGAAAAAACTATTGTAGTAAAATGCAGTATAACAGCAGGTATAACATTGTTTTCTGAATTTGTTTTCAAAAATCATCAACAGCTATCCTTAAGCTATCAGTCAAAAGAAACTTGAGAATATTCGGTCCCTGACATTTTTCACATATTTCTATAAGAATATTATTTTCTGATAACCGGTTTTTGCACCAAACCCGTCAGTTATAAACTATTTCTAACCTAATCCACCTCCAGCTAAAGATGCCAATACGATAGGAGCAAGAACGGGTTGGATTTTGTTTTTCGGAGGTGGTATAGTTGATGCTTTTTCTTCTTCAGGAGATTCAGAAAATCCGGACGTTTTTGCTCTATATCCATTTTCATCTGCGGCATATGATACATAGTGAATCTTTCCGTCTGCTACGTAGGAGTAGCGCCCCTTTACCACCAATACTAAACCACCGTTTTTATCCACGAGACGACCTGTTTCGCTTCTTAACTGGTTATCGTCCTGGATATACCTGTAAGTAAGAAATGTTTGCATTATGGTATATACTTTTTGCTCTGTTTATCATGTTAGAGCCTATAATTTGTGAGCCAGTTTCTCCACAGGAATCCAAGTACATTGTATGAACCACAACCTCTACTTAAATAAAATTATTTGTTTAGCGCTGTTGGGTGAGAAGTAGCGTTTTTGGGACTGTCGCGTCTGTTAAGAACTCAGTTCAATGTGGTCGGATGTATTTGTATCTGGTAAACACAAAGAGATTCCTGAAAATTATTATTTTAAGATAGTTTAGGTACCATCTGGTATATCAAGTTAATTTTTGAGTTTTTCTATAATATGTTGAATTTTGCTACTCGTTCAAATTCTAAGCAGTACTTAAAACATTTTGCATTTTGCTTGAACATTGAAATTAAGGTATGGCAAACTTATTAATTTTTAATATCTTTGGAACACAGTGTTTGTTGTTATAAGCTAAAACAGGTTTTTTGGCTATACATTTTTCCAGTAAATTACCCATCTTAAAAATCACAAGAAAATCAACCAAATTTGAGCACAAACAGCCTTTACCAAATACCTACCTCAACCCAATTGAAGGGAGCA
>JAEQML010083888.1:0-10313 GCA_016904865.1 Pissodes strobi | reverse complement strand
AAACATGAATCCTCCACAACAATATAGAACATATCTACATCTTAGCTTTTGTTTGTTATACGGAAACCATAAGTTCGAGGAATTGGGTTACTTGATTGCAGAAATTATTCGACCAGGAATGTCAATCGTCAATCCGCCATCTTATGTTCAATTTTCCAAAGGGGACGCTATCTTTCTGGCTTCGAGGAATTGCTTAAAAAAGCCCAAAGGAGGTCTTTGTCCAATCTTGGACACATATAACTGAGGTGCACTAAATATTCTCTAATATTTGTGCATACAAGAAGAGAAATTGGCCCAAAAAGGAATTTGACCTTTGGCCAAAGGAGAACAGCACGTTTTACTGCTATTCGAGCGAACGTTTTTACTGAACTAACTTCTTCGAGCTTCTAGCTGGCCGCCTAAAGGTCGGCTGAGAGTGGGAATTGGCGCGAAAGTAAGCGTGGGTTTTCTTTCTTTATTTGACAGACTATTGTTCACAATGCTGACTGAGACAAAAATATATTGAATTGAAAACGATTAAGAACGATTTCCTTTACGAGTGAAAAGTTGCTATATTGTAATCTATTATACTGACAGTGCTGGTGTACAGGTTCGAACTAAGGGATCGTCCGTCCAGGTTTGGACTAAGGAGTTTTGAAGAACTGGCATATGCTAATTTAAATGCACAAATTGTGTTGTACCCGGGGTGAAATAAATCTATTTGTGGATCAATCATGACTCATTCATGCTACATACTTACAGGGTGTTATCACCAAATTATCCGGTGAAAAATGACATGTTAATTCACTTGTTGGGGTGTTTCCCCAACAATACCTTTGTCTTCTGTCGAATACAACAAAGAAGTAATTATAATCAGACAAATCGCGTTCAACAACCATTTTGATCCTAGTCTTGTTGACACTTTAATCAACAAAACAAAACTCAAAAAACTAAGAAAATAACTTTCTCACAGCTTAATAGACAATTCACAGAAAAAATACTTCTCCATCCCTTTTTTTGACTTAGAAACGAACCGTAAGATTTCCAAAACAATTCACCAATTTGTCAGTAATTCTCATTTTTCCTTTAAAAACAGAAATCAATTACAAACCTTTTTAAATAACACTAAAGATAAAATAGATATTCTCTCAAAAAGTGGTATTTATAAGTTGTCGTGCAACTCTTGCGAGTGCACCTATATAGGGAGGACATGTAGACCATTGAAAGTCCGTATCAATGAACATTTGAACAGAAACAATTCTGCTTTCGGGGAACATTTGCGAAATCATAACCACAACTTCAGTCCTCATTCCGATTCAAAGATCTTGCATAACATATCATCAAAAAACTTCAATAGGCTGGATTTCATGGAGGACATCGAGATCCACAACGAGCTGCGTACAAACAACCATTGCCTCAACACTCAGGTCAATCTTAACAGATCTTACATTCCATTACACAGAAGGCTTCTCGACTGAATTAACTTTTCGCCCATACACTTGGAGGTTGGGAAAGCCGCTTGATCAGGCATTTTCTATTTCAAATAATTTCTCCTATTTTTACTACAGTAATGTAATTTAATTTAATTTTATTTTATTTTTATTTTTCATCTTTCTTCCACTTCTTTCTCTATCTTTCAAGTTGATTTAGCTTAGGCTAAATTCATCCCTTCTTAAGTTAGTCCTCTAGGAGTTGAGTTAACTCAGGTTATTGTCATATCCTTTCTTTTCTGTTCTATCCGTCGAGTTGAGTTAGCTTAGGCTAGCCTCATCTTTAAGTTAGTCCTCTATTTTCACTTGATAAAGCATTTTCTTCCTTTCAAACCAACTTTCAAGCCAATACTTGAACATTCAACCGAATTTTCAAGTGTTCACTTGCATATTAGCTATTTAATACATATTATGGCATTTGGTTAGTCTACTGACATAGTAGCAACTCCTTTTGTACTTTAGGTTAACTTTAAACCACTGCAGTAACTTTATTTAATTTTATCTCTCAACTAAATGCTTGTCTTTTTAAAACTCTTAAAATTCAAAATTACTGCCGTTTTTCGGCGTATAAGCGTCATCAGTCTGCCTGTCAAGACTGTCAATAGCGACAGTCGACATATTCGATGTGTCATCCAAGAGCGTGGGTCTTGGTACCATGCTTTTGTTTGTAATTTGCTCTATTTTAATCTAAATTATGTGAACCATTTCTCAAAATGTGACGTACAAAGTGTGATATTTAATTGTGACCATTGTCGATTTTTGTTGTGTGTTTGATCCATGGATATGTCCTTTGTCTACTGACAAGTAAGTAAAAGAAGTCCACCATTTTATTTTTTACGTACAAAAATGACACAAAAATCATCATTCTTAATTAATAACTTTAGCTAACCCCCCCTTTTTTGTAATAAAAAGAAATTTGATCCCAACAAATTTATAACTGAGCGCAACAGTATTTATCTCATAAAAATTTTTACCAAAAATAACCATTGTCTCAACTCAACAACATTCTTTGACTCTCCACTGACAAGGGGTTCTTTTACTTACTTTCAGGGAACACTGATGATGGCTACGTATGAAAGCGCTCTGTTACGCTCTTTATAGAAGTCCCTTTGGATTAAAATTTGCATGATATACAAAAATTGTTTCATTACTATAAATGTTTTTAGTTGCTCATACACAATAGTTAAGATTTTTTAATGATTTAGTCATCGCTCATTAAAAAAACTATTTCAATATTAATCATCGTTTATTTCAAGTGAGATCTCCCATCTTCAAGTCAAATTATTTACAGCACTATTGTCGAAAGTAAACACACAATTTACTTTGAAAATGGAATTTTTAAATAAACATTTAGATCGAGAGACGGGATGCTCATTAAAATCACAAAGCAAATGTCTCTCAAGCCCGGGCTTCTTCCTTTTCAAAAGAGTTTGTATTTATATGTTTCTGACATCTTTAGCAATTTATTTTGTGGTGGATCTATGCAAACGTTCTCGTTGCTTCATTACTGTGTTATTCCCGATTGTTCTGAAATGGAAAAATACTTCAATACAGAGGCAGATAATGATAAAAAAAATGTACATTGTCTTATACCGAGGGTAAGCGAAATCATTAGTCAGCAGAGCATCATGATGTAACGTTTTGAGTGATGGTGTTGTAGTATTTTCAATTCCGGCATAAACAAATGCTACAGCTTTGCTTAGTTTATATTAATTTTTATTTGCAAATATAATTTACACTGGATCCAATATATTGTAGTATAACATACACGGGTCAGTTCAACATAGTTAAATGAGATAAGTTGTGCTTTGTCTTTATTTTGCCAATGATCGTCAAAATAGATTAAAAAGAAATATACTAAAAAGAGGACCAATCACTACTTTGTGTTATTATTATATTTTGCATAATTTTACTTACTCATAATGCGCTCGACGGTAACAAAATTAGGGAAATTTGAGGAAAAGGTGCGTCATGTAAATTAAACCACAGATTCCTAATACACCTAATTTATTAGAGAAACGTGCCAAATTATTAGGAATCCTGCCGGACTCAGCCTGGAATTCACGGTGGGAAAGAGTACTGCAGAGAAACCTTCGATCTAAATTCCTAAACCGAATTATGCCATATAACAGTTATTAGTATAATATTTAATTAAATTACTATCTCCCGCGCCACAATTCGTAGTTCCACACTTGTAACAATACATTTAAAACTGAAGGGGTTGTTGTTAGTTAGCCAGACGCCGCTAGAAAGTGCTGAGGTCCTTGATTACGAAGGCTACCCAGCTATTTAGTTACAATTTGGGCTAATATCTCTAGAATGATCATTATATTTATAACTAGGATATTCTGCTGTCAGGGCAGATAATGATTAGTAAATTCATCAAAGCCCTTGCGTACACTTTCAGCCATACTAAAATTAAAATCCTAGGACGAAAAGACAGCAAATAATACATTTTCAGTTTTCATTTAAAGCAGTGTTGTTCACAAAATAAAACAATTTCATTAAATATGTACATATGTTATGCCATCAAATATGAATTAAGTATCCATGAGGATAAAAGAAATACTTGCGCAAATTATGTTAATAACAATATTATAAATTTCATTTCACTGACCTGTAATGATATGTTAAAACACAGATCAAAACAATTCACCAAAAATAAACTGCGCCGGCTTTTGACTATCTGTCCTCCTTCTCGAGCGATACGTTTTCGGATCTCCTCGAAAAAACCTCGCAAAACCCGACTTCTATTTATGACTTGTTTTTCTCTTTTTCCTTCTTTACATATATACAGGGTGTTCCAAAACTGAATGTATAGGGTATAATGAAATAATATTTTAAATAGGCGGGTTACCTCAATATCCACCTCTGGCGGATTCTCGCATGACAATCACTCACATTTACCATAGTAGTAGTAAGCACATTTATTACTCAGATATTACAAGTTTTCCTTAAGCTAGCCTAATTCTAATAACTAATCCTATCGATACCGAGTTTAAATGTTTGCTTTCAGCCGCGAATAATACTCTGCATCCGATCCTGCACAGCAGGTGTGGACGCTTTCGGATCAGGCGAACTACTCCCGTTGCCTATT
The DNA here is from genome assembly GCA_016904865.1 of Pissodes strobi. Lineage (NCBI taxonomy): Eukaryota > Metazoa > Arthropoda > Insecta > Coleoptera > Curculionidae > Pissodes > Pissodes strobi. The sequence continues at coordinate 5,747 of JAEQML010083888.1, read as the reverse complement.
CTTAATCCCTTCAATAGTGTTGCAATACTCGTGGTCTATGACTGCTTGTTACTAGAAACTGTGACTATAGTGATTGAATGAAAGTGAAGTATGTGACTACAAGGAAAACTGTCTGAAAAATCCTTCTTTCCATTGGGCAACGCAAACATTTAATATATACAATATATACATTGTATAAATGAATCGATTCTTGATTCATCTCTATTGCAATATGAACAAAAGTTGATTATAAGTTTATATATCATACTTTTCGATGTCATTAGAGAAAAAGTTTAAAGTAGCTTGCAGAATTGCCCTTTTGTCGCCTTCGCAGGCTTCGAGGAGCACTGAGAAGTGTTCAAGTGCGTCAAGAAGTTGTAAAATGTAATACTAGTGAGTTTATATTATATAGTTACTTTACGGAGTCTGCTAAAGTCATCGATTAAAGGAGTATCTCAAATAGCCAACGGTTGTGTACTTACATTATGTTTTTATTAGCACTATCACTTACTGCACTTTGCTTGTTTGCACTTTGCACATTTACTTTTAGCGGAGGGAAGTCTCTATTGTACGCCTCTCGTTCTGGTCTTGTCTGCGTGTTCCTCCATTCCGGCTTCTCGTAGAGGCACTGGTTTGATTGTAGTCTTCTTATATTGCTTGGGTGGCTGTAGTTGATTGACTTTAAACAGGTAGGTTGGGCAACCTACATCCAGGGCGGTATGCTGTATTGCCCACTAGGCTAAGTAGGCTATAGCCTAGGGGCGTCCAGACAGTTGGAGTGCCGGCGCCGGGACCGGCGGCGATCCGGCGCGACACCCAATAACCTAAAATATCTCAGTGTCCAAATTTCACGCCTTATTAAGGTGATAATATTTTGATTTTACTATATAACTTTTTTTATGTCGATGTGGTAGGCAATTCATGCAAAAATAGAAAAGGGCGTGACGCTCCGGCTAGCCTAGGGCGCCTTGGACCCTTAATCCGGCCCTGCTTACATCATTAGAGCGATGCTCGCCGCCACAGTTCGCGCACATGACAGCTTCAACAGTGCATTCAGTAATTTGATGTGAGCCAGAGCATTTACTGCAGCGCCACTCTTTCTTGCAGTAAGTGAGAGCATGTCCAGGCCCCTGGCACCGCTTGCTCTTGCAGTTTTGCGGTGTTCCCAGGAGACACGGACGCTCATGAGGTATCTGGGCGTTGGTGTCGGTCACCACTAGAAACATAGGTGCTCTCGTTTTCTTTATTCGAAAAACGCTTTTGATAATAAAGGTGTGTTCTTCAATCAAGGATTTCGAACCTCACTCGGTTGAATGCCCCCATCAAGTCCCTTCAAGACAAACGCATGGGACTTTTTCGGCATATAAATGGTACGGTACTCGACACGATTATTGTCGAACATTCTTTTCCGCGTGTTCCAGTCCTTGGTGTCCTTGCATAATATAACAATGCACTAGTGGCTAGGTCGCGCATGTCAGAAGTATTGTAATATTTCACTCACGCGTGGCCCTCCGCTCGCTTTGCTCGCTATGGGGGCTTAACAAACAGGAACTAACCAAGTGCTAAGCAAAACTAATCCAAGGCATGCCCAAAATCAGGAAATAAAACTTTTTACGAACAAAAAACAGTCTTGCAACCAGCGGGAATCGAACCCTAGCCGCCCGCATGACAGGCAACACTACGCCGCTTGGAAACACTTTGCAGAACCGCCATGACATGGGTAATTCTCATAACGTCACGTCGCACGCTGTATTTCGTCATCGGGAACGATTTTAGACTGGCGCGATCTAGTCGCTAATTGATGCTATTTCTCGTATACTTGAATCAATAATCTTCAATTCCAGCAGCTTTCAGAGCGGCTGTAAGGTCATGGTGACTCACCAGGCCGCCTTTAGTTACGATACTCGGCGGTGGTGTCACCCTCGTTTTCAGTGGCGTTTTGCGCTTAGGAATGACTCTCTCAGAAGTATCTGAGTCCATGTTTTCCTCAGTGTCGCTTAGCGGCTGGAATCGATTGCTAGTTTCTATTGCAGGTGCACCGCCTACGTCCAGGTACACCTTTCTAATGTTTCATTTAAAAGGCAAAGTTTTAAAAGGCACTTTAAACTCAGGTTCCTTGGATTTGGATGTACCTGGATCGGTATTCATGTGTTCAATTGGGGGTGGCGCCAATTCGGCTACTGTGGGCGGGGCTAAAATCGGGTGATCGGCTGGCGGATCCGCCCCATTTCTTTTTGCTATCTAACTGCCCAGTTTCCCTCAAGGTGACTTGAAGGTCACTGTCGTCGTGCGGCAGGTCACGTACGCCAGTGGAGCTTTAATTTTCAGGTTTTCCGCTTTTTTAACCTTCTTTTCCTTGGAGTACGTGGGCGACGTGTCACTCTTACGTTTCGCTAGGGTAAGTGGCGTCGTTTGAGTAGTTTCCTTCGTAGTCTTTTGACCGCAGTCCATTTTAGACTTTACGCTCTTCTTGTAACTGTTGATCTTTCTAGGATGCGTTTCACGGACATGGGCAATGCCTCTAAACTACGCTTCTTCCAAATCTCTTGTAGGCAGTTCACGATCTAAGGAGAATACAGAGAGCCAATGATGGCACTCTCTACATTTACCCTTGTATAGCTGCAGTTGGAGGACTAGCTTTTCTAGTTCTTTGAGAGTCTGTGCTCTGTCACTGAGATCTGAGATGTTCGATGCCTCAGAATCGCCTGCCTTTGACATTATCGTAGGGTCTGTTGGGGAAACACCCCAACACATGTAGAAACTATCGTTTTTCACCGTATAGTTTGGTGATAACACCCTGTATGTATGTAGTATGAATGAACCGTAATTAAAGTCAAAATAGATTTATTTCACCCCGGGTACAACCCAATTTGTGCATTTAAATTAGCATATGTCAGTTCTTTAATACCCCTTGGTCCAAACCTGGATGGTCGATTCCATCCTATACAGCTAAATGTCATTTCGCCATTTCAATTGGGTTCACTTCAAGCGTTTTCAATTTAATTTATTCGTGTCTTTGTCAGTAAACAGCAGTGTGTAAAAGAAAGAAAAAGATGTTTCCCCCCTCTCAGATAAAACTGACGCGTAACTTTCCCGCGTTATTGTCCCTCCCGAAATCGTAAGAAAGATCATATTTCAGTGCAAGTTTATCGTTCACTCACGCAAGAACGAATATTCTCGTTCTCCTCTTCGCGCCAAAAAGGTTCCATCCTTTTAGGCAAGTTCTCCGTTAGTATGCACAGATATTAGAAAATATTTAGTGCACCTCAGTTATCTTGGTCCAAGTTTGATCAAGACCTCCTTTGGGCTTTTTTAAGCTGACAGCCAGAAACGACGAAGCGTCTCATGGCAATGGAAGAAAAACTGTAAAATGGCGGCACCAAATTTGTAAGTTGTATCGTGCCTGTACGACTTAAATTAAGAATCGAATTCAAATCCCTGCCTTGTTGGAGGGAAGCAGAGACAAAAGTAAATCAAGGTATTTCGTGAGAAAGGAATAGATAGTTTGGGTTAGAAAAGTTGATCACATTCAGTAAAGACACTGTTTTATTCTTGAATATAATTGTAAATATAAATTTCCTAAAGAATCTAGAAAAGTAACCAGTGTTACATATTTAGTTGTATGTATGGAGGATTGAATGCATGGAAGTAGGTTAAGAAGTATTTAAATAATTGTACTTATATTTTTTATATTAATTGCAAATGAATAATTGCATTATTAAAGTACATTAACATACCTATCGAGTTTCAATTCACATAATCTATGTTCAAAACCCCATCACCCTATTCTAATACAGTCCACTTCTTTAATTGCTAGTAGCAATTATACTGTTAATTGCTACCTTCACCTTTGTGGTCAAAATAAGTTAATAAAATTAATTTGTTTGTACTGACCAGGGTCTATCAGATCTTTGATCCACTACCGAAATTTGATAACAAATTTCGGCTAGATCCTAAGAAATATCTGAACTAGTCAGTATTAAAACGCCAGACGCCAGATGTTTATTGGTAAAGTCTTATTGTATATAAAGATATGCATGGGTATATGGGAGCAGTGATGTCAGTTTTTTTTTTCTTCATTGTCTGATATGCAAAATTTTAACTTGGGATCAACTTCATACGCTACTGCGATTGCGTCGCCCCTGTCCTCCTTGACTCCCTGACTCCTTTTTGGTTGCCGCCCGGCTTTCGGTCTCCATACCGCATCAGCTTCGTTTTTATTTTAGTTTATTTTTTTTTTATTATAAAACTGTAAACGTCTATTAAAATAGTTTTTAGTAGTTTTTAGTTTTTTTAGTTTTTTGTGTTTTTTGTGTTTTTTGTGTAATTTAATAATTTGAGTGGGTAATATATGAATTAAAAATAATTGCAGGGCAGCTTCGCATGGGCACCACTGGTGCAATATGTAAGCGGTTTTCTTATAATCGAGAAGTTGTCCTTTTTGTCAAAAAATTATCTGTTGATTTTATATTATTATATTTAGGTTGTTGGCAAATAAATGCTATTGAATTTGAATTTGAATTTGGGTAAAGTACGCGTGAGGGCTCGTTACACATGAGACCCCTCGAATCCTGACACACTCGTCGACGGTTAGAGTGCGAATCTCACATTTACCATACATTGCTAAGCATTGCAGAATCATAACAGTTCTTACAAATTGCAAGATATTTCATGAATGAATTTATCTGGTGCCTGCGAAAGGGTTGTTGGTATCGATTGTAGTAAATTGCCAAGCAAACTCTATCCCCATTGTTGGGGAAACACCCCAACACGTGTAGAAACTATCGTTTTTCACCGTATAGTTTGGTGATAACACCCTGTATGTATGTAGAATGAGCGAGCCATAATTAAACTTAAAATAGATTTATTTCACCCCGGGTACAACCCAGTTTGTACATTTAAATCAGCAAATGTCAAGTTCTTTAATGCCCCTTAGTTCAACCCTGGATGGTCGATTCCATCCGATGCAGCTAAATGTCATTTTACCAGTTCGATTGGGGTCAATCCAAGCGTTTTCAATTTAATATATTCGTGTCTCCGTCAGTAAACAGCAGTCTATCAAAGAAAGAAAGAAGATGTTTTCCCCCTCTCAGATAAAAACCGACGTAGCTTTCCCGCGCTATCGTCTCTCCCGAAATTGAAAAAATGATCATATTGCAGTTCAGTTAAGACGTTCGCTTAAATAGCAGTAAAACGTGCTGTTCTCCGGCCAAAGGTCAAATTCCTTTTTGGGCCAATTTCTCTTGTATGCACAAATATTAGAGAATATTTCGTGCACCTCAGTTATCTTTGTCCAAGGTTGGACAAAGACCTCCTTTTGAGCTTTTTTAAAGCAATTCTTCGAAGTTAGAAACGATAGCATCCCCGTTCCCGTTGGAAATTAGAACATAAAATGGCGGAAGGCAGACTGACATTCCTAGTCGAATTCCTGTAAAGCAAGGCAGGTAAAGCAGTCGAAGGGACAAGGCATGCTGTGTGAAAGTTGCTAAGTTGGAGAACGAAGTATAAAAATAAGAAAGATAAAAACTAATTTTTAAATCAAACAATCAAGACTCTTCAGTAGACATTTCTAATTTTAAGAAACCTTTTGTAATTTTAGTTTTATACTTGAACGAATGATGAGTGATTGAAAGTTTTAGTCTAAGAATTGTACATATATATTTTCTATTTAACATCGAAAACACTGTTTATTTATCTTCATTATATTTAAATGCAATTTACACCTGCATTATTAAATTATATCAATACCGAATACATGTTTCAATTTC
>JAEQML010083887.1:0-10314 GCA_016904865.1 Pissodes strobi | reverse complement strand
GTTCCATTGAAAAAAAATTAACTTTTTGGATTTCCCTGTATACTGAACATTTTTCCAATATTTTTTATACGCAGAAAAAAAGTATTTTTCAGTACCTACATAACCATACTTTTATTTTTTTTGGGACACTTAAAATAAAAAAGTTATAGGGGGGCGACATTATAGGGGATCACCCTGTACATCAATTGAATCACTGGTCCGTTGTATCATGCAAACTTTGTAAGTTATTACTATACCTTACGAGAAGCTTGTTTATGTTCAGCAAAAAAATTGTACCTAAATGTTTTGATGTGCAGTCACCTATGTCTATTATCACAATTTCTCACGATTATTTTATATTGGAAAGTACTCGTTCTCGAATACAAACACATCAAACTAGTGATATTTAATTTTTAGGGTTTTCAAAACAAGTTTAATTTTAGAAATAGTGTTGTATTAGAAATAAATAAAAAAAAATCCAAAAACGATATTAAAAAATTATAATTTAAAAAAAAAATTTTTAGACCCTCTAAAAAAATATACGTAGATATATACAGTGCAATATTAAAATATGAAAAAATGAGGAGAAAACTTGCTTAATCTAGAGGCATGTACTTTCCAATACAAAACAATCGGGAAAAATTGTAAGATACTCATAAACCATAGTATAAGTGATTATAAGTATGCCACTGCACATAACAACATTTAGGTACAATTTTTTACTGAACATAAACAAGCTTTTCGTAAGATATAATTATAATCACTTATAAAATTTGCACAATACAACGCTCAGTGGGGTCTAGCTACCAAAAGGTTGAAAAAATCAAGGTTTTACAAAAAAAAAATCAATATCTCTTAAAATATAGCAAATATCAAAATTTTGGCAAACTGCTTTCTTTGATATAGACCAGTGACAATATTTTAAACAAATATTGCGAAATTTACACGCTATTGAAATTGGAGTAAAAATCACCGACTTCTTTAACACCCTATATATAATTTTTTGAAAGTTTAAAAAAATCCAACCTTGGAAAGCTTTTCCTAAGGGATAAATCTATTAATCATTAAAAAGCTAACGTCGATATCATGTCTGGTTAAGAAAATATTTAGTTTTAAATTTAGGCGCAATTTTTCTTGCTCGAAAGCAAATGGCCAGCAGTTTATTTGCCGATTACTAATGCACGTTTTAATTGCAGCGGCTATGGTTTTTTGAAAATAATTGAAGTGCCAATCTATAAGACATTTTTTCAAAACAGTTAGGGTTAATATGTTTTTCAGTTATTTTTGTGAGTGCCCTACTAGAAGCTGACTCTTTATCAATGTCGAATGTTTTTTTAATAACATCAAATCTTATGATTTTTTCTTGGAGTTTAAAACAACCGGTCATTAAATTATTACGAATACTTTTGAAAAGAGTGGGACACATCAAATATTGCAAATATTGGTTAGAAAATGGATTTTCTTTGGTGACTCCTAAACGCTTAAATTTCACACACCTCTAATTTTGGAATAAAACCTATATCACTAAGAGATGCTAAATTATCTTCAATTAGTGTTTTAAGATTGTTTTGCCGAATAGATCCATGACAAAAATAACATGATATGGGAATTTTCTAATTTTTAAAAAGACCTCTTATTGAAAATACTAGTGCATGTGTTACACTTTTTGACGCCCTCGCTAATGGCCCCAAATTCTCAAAACCTTCTACTAAGTCAAGTTTTCTGTTATACTCAATTAATTATTTAATACTCATTTCATCAAAAGCGATGCACATTTCTTTTCGTTTTTTGTCACAGCCGCACATTTTAATTTTAAGTGTTCTTTTATGCCTTCATCGAACCTCGATTTAAACAAATTTTGGCCAATCCACGTTCGGATTGTAGAGAGTGATGGAAGGACAATACCTTTTCTTCTCAAAAACTGATATGCTGATGGCGATTTATAAAAAAGAAATCGATATTTGTTTTTCTTGGAGATTCCAAATTTTTCTTGACCGTCCTCGTAACTGCATTAAAACAAAATTTTTAGCAAAATTCGAAAAAATTACATAAAAAGGGTAACAGGGTTATTAATTTGTTTTGTCTATTTTTTGCGTTAAAATATTAATTCGTTTATGACATCTTTTTACTTTTGAAGACATAAATTTAATATATTTTTTTTTAATTTGATTTTTCTTGGTGTCGTTTGGGTATCAGGCATTTGAGTAATATCATCGACTATATACCTCGGTTTTCTTTCAACCAATCAAATTAAAATATCAGTGAATATTTGCTATTAGCTCGTATATTCGAAATTATTTCATTTTCGTCAGACGTTTGTCAAAAAAATCGTCATTTACATAATGGCTTTAAATCGATTTACTAATATTTCTTTTGGAGAAAATGCAATTAAATGTGTTCTAGTAAATACTGCAAGAACAAAAAAGTTTGTATGGGCACAATTTGAGGAGTTTTGTGTCAACAGAATGTTCAGCTAGAATAAAATACGCCATTAACAATACTGGCATAGCCTAAAGAAAACTATAGCTGCGACACTTAAGCGCGGCACCTTTGACAAGCGAGGGCCAACTTTATCACTATGTAGTGGGGAGGAAATAAATAAATCTAACTTGACGTCAACCCCTCGGCAATCATTAGTGAAGTGAGCCATACTCAAATTTTTTGGGACGTTATATACTAAAATTGTTACTCTCCCCTATTATTTTATTTAAACTTTCATTACAAAATATATGATTTATAAAATACTGTTTATTTCGAGTAGAGAATAACCAATTTTTTGATCCAAAAAGCTGCATAAAGAGAGCCGTATATTTATTTAAACATTACACCTGAAAGAAATAGTTAAAAATGTCTTTTGAAGTGAAATTAAGAATGGCGAATATAGATTACTTGTAGTAAGTACAGCATTCTTGAAAGAAAAGTCAATTACATAAAGAAAAATATAATTGAGTTACATATTATTTTGATAAATTACGATCAATAAATCAACTCATTTATGTAGAAAATTATTTATTTTTTAACGTTCTAACACACATATAATAAATTGAAATTGAAATAAACTCCATGAATATAACTATAATAGAATATAAGCTCCAAGTTAATCTTTAAATATGAACAAGATCTATACACAACAAAAGTTTTTTATATGAGATTTTATTTTGCACAAGTAGTTACGGTTTTAGACGAACTTGTGAAGATCTGCAATAATAATTTTGAAAATTTTGATTTATCTAGTTGTTCTCTTCTAAGCTTAAAAAAGATCTTATATAAGTACATAATTTTGTTTTATATCGATTTTTAGCAACCTGCTCAATTTTATAAACGTATTATGTACGATTTTGCTTATTTTTTCGTAACAGCTTTTTAATTTTATTCGCTAAATAAAAATATTGTCAAGAAGGTGAAATGAAAGTAAACTTTTGATCTGGCTATAGTTCACGAACTAGTTTATGCACAGGCCCGGACTGGGCCATCGGGCGACCGCCCGGTGGGCCGGACCCAGAAATGGGCCGGTCGCTTTGCCAAAAAAAAAGCCTAACGAAAGAAACGTCAAAAATTAAAAACTCGAGGCAACCACTAACCAGACGCTGGACTCGCTATGCTGTTTGCCGCAGCTGTGTTTTTAAAATGTACCGATTTTCTTTCAAAAATATACAGAGACAGTTTTAGATGAACCAAATGTTTACTTACAGAGGTAGATATTTTTTTTACCCAATAAGGTTATACATTTTAAAATTTTATATTAATAATAAAATAAAAATCATATATTTATGTTGTGGCATGTTTATTAATGATGAAAATTGAAAATAAAAGGAGCAAAAATTTAATCAAAACGATATATTTTGTATAACAAATGTTTTCGTTGATTTCCCTAACTAAATGCGAATTCACAAGCAAGACACGCATAGCAGACGCCCAATTAAATGGCGCGGTGCCACATAATTTTAAATAATATTATAAGTATGATATCAAATAATTATTCTTCTCTTTACATTATTTAATTAAATTATGATTTTTGCACCCTAATTCGAAGAATTAATTTTTGTACCGAATTTCGTAATATTTTAAAAACTTGTATCAAAGTACAGATTTTTTTTGGTGCTGAATTCAGTACAATTATACTCAAACGGCAACACTGATCGGCGGCAATAAATAGTTCCCGATTTGTTTTTTCCATTAAGGCCCGTTGACATTATGCTTGTTAGTTGGTACTAACAAACTAGCGCTAGTCCGCTGGTACTGCTTGTGCTGTTTACATACTAGTATGCACTGTTTTGTGCTAGTACATAAATATATTTTTTGATAAGTGAGACGGGTTTGAAATTTGCTGCCAATTTTCGAAGATGAGTGAAGTGGAAAAAGGCATTGAAATAATAGCTATAATGTTACAAGATGAATTAAGAAATATATCACATAAATGCTTTGTTTCGCTTGTCTCTGTTTTTATAATTTGCATCTTGAACATTCCACAATATTTCACATTCTTTATGTAAACTGACAAGTTTTACCGTTTCATTTTCACTCCGTTTGTGTATAGAAGCCATCTTTATTTCTTCAACTGGTACATAAAAGTACAAACGCTTTTAACTTTACTGGCGCTAGTAAAATAAGCACGAGACTAGCGCTAGCAAATGTTTACACTATACTTGTCGACTGGCATCGACCGACTGGTACTAGCCAACAAGCATAGTGTCAACGCCCCTTTACATGCGATGTGTAGTCTTAGCAAAGTCTTAGCTAGTTAGCTATTATTCTAGAAAGCAAATCGCGCCGCCGCCATTAGCAGAGTAATATTATGTGTTTCAGTTTTTGGTGTATTAGCTTGGGTTAGTCGAAAGAAGACGTAGGCCGTAGAATTAAGGGCCCATAACTTTGTAACGGTTTGATCAATTTTAAAAACTGAAACCTGAAAATGTAGGAATTAAAAAGACCATTTAAACGAGATATCATTCAACATCCCCTTTTCATTTAACAATTTAGGGGTGCTGTCACCCCCTCTTAGAGGGAAGCAGGTATGAAGATGACCATGTTATTAATTAATGTCCAATCAATGTCCCCCTCGAAAACAAAATCGGCACGGCGGGTCTGAGAGCTTCTCAAAAAAAAAATCAGTTGCTCGAAAATGCCTCTGTAAAAATTACGTTGGTCCATCCTGTATATTGTGTTAAAACATGGTCAAAGTCTCTAGTAATAGCAACTGCGAATCCAATTTTCACATTCATTTTAATAAATAAATTTCTATATATGAAAAAAATTTACCTCATATAAGTAATTGTTTTATAAATTTGTTCTGAAATTAAAAAAAATGCTTGGCGATTGTTTTGCAAAAACTGCAGTGCAGCAGTATGAAAAAGAAAATTAGAACGAAACACGGCCAATATTCGTTTTTTGTATACCTCTCCTTTTCAAAAGTATGCATCTAAATGAAAATAATTCATAAATTCATACAATTTTAAAACGCCTACTCCTATTTGAAAATAAATATGAGAGCCCGAGGAGAGGGCTGGTAATCCCATTTGGCGCCCAGGCCGAATTTCAGGCCCAGTCCGGCCCTGGAAGTGCACAATTACGCTGAATCGGAGCAACATGTACCGTGCGTTCAATTTATCTTGATAACATTTTGATTCGCTGTTTTTAAAAATATCAAGTTAAACACAAAAAACAAAATGTAGGGTTAGTAGCCAAGTTTTTTTCTACGTTACATATAAAACAAAACACTAACGATTTTCGGATATATCAGCCTACTCTATATTTTTTAAATGGAACACCCTGTATATTACTACATTTTTGGAATCTCTAGAGAAGTCTAAACACATTTCATGTATAATATCTTATACCTATTTTTCTTTAGGTGTTTACGAAATATTGACAGTTGAAAGTCGTGCATTTTGACATTTTGATAGGCTTTAAAATCTAAACCGCACGAGAGCAAAGAAAACGGTTTGCATATTCCTGTCTTAGGTTTTCATGAGCCATCAAATGACAGTAACTTTGAATTTAACCCGCGAATAAAATTAACCGGAACTTTTAAACCTCCGGCTCCGGTTAAATTGAAAGCCACTGTCATTCGATAGCTCATGAAAACCTAAGATAGAGATGTGCAAACCGTTTTCTTTGATCTCGTGCGGTTTAAATTTTAAAGCCTGTCAAAATGTCAAAATGCCCGACTTTCAACTGTCAATATTTCGTACAGCTAAAGATAGATATAGGATATTATACACGACATGTGTTTTGATTTCACTAAAGAGTCCAAAAATGTACAGGGTGTTCTATTTAAAAAATATATAGAGTAGGCTTTTATGTCAGAAAATTATTGGTGTTTTGTTTTATATGTAATCTAGAAAAAACTTGGCTACCAACCCCACATTTTGCTATTTGTTTACCTTGGTATCTTTAAAACCAAAAAAGGTACAGCGAATCAAAATGATATCAAGGTGCTGATCAAATCTGAAATAATGGATATATGTGGATAATGATCGACTTTCACAAAAAACAACCAGCAAAAACAATGTTATTGAGACTTACGCCTTTATTGTAGAATCCGAATTGTTTATTGTCAAACGAAATGTTTTGCACTTTCTTATCTTCCACATAACCACGACCTGGAAAATACTCCCCACCAAACCGAAAATTTCGTATATCTAGATAATTACTAAATAACTAAGATAAGAAGATGCAAATCGTTTTGCGCTAAGTTAAACAGCTCAAATTCTTTAAATGGAAGGGATGCTATTCGACATGCTACATGAAATTTATCTAGAATTTTTAGAAGAATTCGAAAATCGGAAAATATGTCCCGTTCTTTTGAGACCTTTTATATTGAAATAAATGAAATATAATTCAATAATATTGTCAAACTAAAATCAACATGACTAAATGATGAAATGGTTGTAAGACTAATAAAAAAATTACAAACATGTTATTTCTATAAAATGTGTATACATATGAAGGGTACAGGGGAAAAATGATCTAAGCGCCATTTCCATAGGAAACTTTTTCATTATTGACTTCACAGAAAATTTTATAGTTGATAAAAGTTGATGTTTGGAAAAAAACTAATTTTGACAAAGCTTAATTAAGGATAAGTTATACAGGGTACTCAATAAATACAAAAATGATACTTAAAAAATCTTTCCAAAAGTGCACCGCACCGTTGCGGAGAAAATCCATTTCAATTATTGAAAAAACCCGCTTTTTCTTAATTTTGTCCTTACAAGGATGCACTTTTGGAAAAAATGGTATTTGACTTTTAGTTTTACCTTAATAGGAGCTTTATTTTTCCTGTAGAAGCATTTCCGATATTCCTAAGTTTTTGTTTTTTTAACCACCATTTTTGTATTTTTTAAGTGCCCTGTATAACTTAGTCTTAATTTAACATTGTCAAAATTAGTTTTTTTCTTAGCACCAACTTTTATCAGGAATAAAATTTTCTGTGAAATCAATAATAAAAGTTTCCTATGGAAATGGCGCTTAGATCGTTTTTCCCCTGTACCCTTCATTAATTTTCGATTATTTTTGGGCTCTTTAAATTTTGTAACCTATTATGATACGTTTTAGTCCATTTTGGTGCTTTTAGTTAGTTTGGGTTGGTTCAATCAGCTTTCGTTTAGTTTTAATTTATTTTAGTCATTTGAACCCGGTTCCGATACATTATAACCAATTTTAATATTTTTGGTTAGTTGTGGTTAGCAGCCAAAACTGGGTCGTTCAATCAACTATCGATTACTTTCGGTTCCGATACGTTATTACCAATTTTAGTGTTTTGGTTAGTCTTTCAATCAAATTTTGTTTACTTTCAATTAGTTTCAATTTATTTTAGTTATTGAATTAATTCAAGTTAGTCGGCAAAATTCGCTTAATTTTGGTTAGTTTCAACTTATTTTAATATTTTTAATCTGTTACGATACGTTTTAGCCCTTTTTGGTGCTATTGGTTAGTTTTGGTTAGTCGTTCAATCGACTTTCGGTTAGTTTCAGTTAGTTTTAATTTAGTTTAGTAATTTGAATCGGTTCCGATACGTTATAACCAATTTAACTGTTTTTAATTAATTTAGGTTAGTCGCCAAAATTCGGTTAATTTGGGTTAGCTTCAATAATTTTAATCTGTTACGATACGTTTCAGCCCTTTTTTAGCCCTTTTGGTGCTTTTGGTTAGTCGTTCAATCGACTTTCGGTTAAGTTCAGTTAGTTTTAATTTATTTAAATCATATGAACCGGTTCCGATAAGTCATAACCAATTTTAAAATTTTTGATTACTTTCGGTTAGTCGCCAAAATTCGGCTAATTTGGGTTAGTTTTAACTTACTTTAGTATTTTTAATCTGTTCCGATACGTATTGGACCATTTTGCTGCTTTTACTTACTTTTGGTTAGTCATTCAGTCAACTTTCGGTAACTTTCACTTAGTTCCAATTTATTTTAGTCATTTGAACCGGTTCCGATACGTTATAATTAATTTAAATGTGTTTGATTAATTTTAATTACTCCTCAAAATTCGGTTAGTTTCAACTTACTTTCGTTCAATCAACTTTCGGTTAATTTCAGTTAGTTTTAATTTATTTTAGTCATTCCGACACGTTATAACCAATTTTAATGTCTTTGGTTACTTGCCAATATTCGGTTAATTTGGGTTAGTTTCAATTTACTTTAACATTTTTAATCTGTTCCGATACGTTTTAGTCCGTTTTTGTGCTATTAGTTACTTTTGGTTTGTCATTCAATCAACTTTCGGTTACTTTCAGTTAGTTCCAATTTATTTTAGTCATTTGATTATAAGCAAATTTAATGTTTTTGGTTAGTCGCTTAGATTCGTTTCGTTTTGGTTAGTTTTAACTTACTTTAATTTTTGTAACCTGTTACGATAGGTACAGGGTGATCCCCTATAATGTCGCCCCCCTATAACTTTTTTATTTTAAGTGTACCAAAAAAAAATAAAAGTATGGTTATGTAGGTACTGAAAAACACTTTTTTTCTGAGTATAAAAAATATTGGAAAAGGGATCAGTATACAGGGAAAACCAAAAAGTTAATTTTTTTTCAATGGAACACCCTATACAGTGTGTCCAAAAAAGTATGCAACATATGGGAAACTTTTTTATTATTGGTTTCTCAGAAAATTTTATTCTTGATAAAAGTTGGTGCTTGCCCTGAAACAGTAAATGAATATTTCAATTTTTTCGTACTGCTTTTAGTGCTTTTAGTACCTTAATTTATAAAGACACAGCAAAATCTTATAAGGAAAAGTTCTCCCAAATTAAAAAAGTAATCTAAATATGAATTGTGAGTTAAGTACGTCAACTTTTGATTTTTATTTTTTTTTCTCGATTTTTTCGTAAACGTTACGCCACTGGAGAATGTTTTGTTCTTTTGTTATTAGTATACTTACCAAGTAAGTTCAAAATTTATTTAAGGTAGAAATTAGTTACATAGTTGCATAATGTTGCAGTTTTTCCACAGATATTAGCCAGTTTAGGTATCAGTGTGTTGCAAACAAATTTAAACACTTTTGATTTAAAATTTTTTCCACTCAAAATCATAAATAGACCCAACTCTTTTCATTTCATCTAAAACAACTAATAATTTATTTTATCTTTTGCACCCGATGAGTAAAATATGCCCAAGTATCCTAAAAAGCCATATAAAATAATTGGTCTTGAAGAGTAGGCCATGCATTTGGAATAAAAACAAATAAATAGCAATAATAATTTTACTTCGCTCTGACATATGAAATTAATTATTATTGAGTCAGTCATTGCAATTGTATTTTGTAATAATTATTGTGGACAATTATTTCGGACCAAAATTGTTTAAATGTGTTTGCAACACACTGATACCTAAACTGTCTTTTATCTCTGTAAAAAACTGAAACAATATGCAACTATGTAACTAATGTCTACTTTAAATAAATTTTGAAGTTGCTTGGCAAGTACACTAATAACAAAAGAACAAAGCATTCACCGATGGCGTAACGTTTGAGAAAAAAATCGAGAAAAAAAAAGGGAAATTAAAAATTGATGTACTTAACTCAAATTTCATATTTAGATTACGTTTTTAATTTGGAAGAACTTCTCCTTATAAGATTTTGCTGTATCTTTATAAATTAAGGTACTTTACTCTTGACGCGATTTCGGAAAAATGACATTTGCGTCCGCACTAAAAGCAGTACGGAAAATTTGAAATAATCGTTTATAGTTTTAGGGCAAGCACCAACTTTTATGAAGAATAACATTTTTTGAGAATCCAATAATAAGGAAGATTCCCATATGTTGCATACTTTTTTGGACACACTCTTTATGAATTTATTTTTCGATTCCTTGTAAAATTCTAAGCATATTTTAT
>JAEQML010083886.1:0-10314 GCA_016904865.1 Pissodes strobi | reverse complement strand
AGTCGTAACCAGGATAGAGGTAGTTCACTGTTGTTGTTGTAGAACATTACTTGTTGTTTCAGAGTCCATCTTGGTCGATTTTCTGAACAAAAAGAGATGTGCTCTTGGGCACTGAAATTTTACCATAGGGCTAGTTCTAAAGTCATTTTGTAAATAAAACAAAAAGCTTTAGCATTATATGAATATTTTAATAAGTTATTTTACCTGAAAATAACTAGAAGCTCATAAATGTACAAAATATAAACAATGAATTATTGCATGTAGTCAGTGCTACGATGTGAAAAATATCAGTCGAGGCAAATTTCGACCTTGAAAAATATGACATAAATAATACTCTTAAAACCTAAATCATTGCGTAAACAATTGTAGTACTAAACTAATGTATGGTTATAAACATAACCTTGAAACTATATACAGTTAAATGTCTGTTAGAGTTCCTGCGGAACAGCTGCTTATCAACTATGTTAGCTGATTTAGCTTTGATATAAAATACAATATACAAGCGATAATAACAGGATTAGTATTACCTTAGAGTCCACCTATAAGCTAATATGTACACTATGAACATCATTGACGAGAAACGTTCAATGTTCAGGAGGTTATCTTCTAACACTGGGGGAAAGTCACTTTGACAAAACACTTGCTAGGCCTATATCTAGCTTCTATGTACAATGTAGTTCAATTTCTTGCAAATAGGAATGACTGGATTGTAGGGGTTTGACTGGTATGCAGTTAGTGCATATTGGCATGACATGAATGCCTTGTGAATGCGGCTTATTGGTGCGCGCATGAATGATTATTAAGTATGCTATACTGGTAGCATAAGTAAGCAGAAATCCGCGTATGGGATGTAGCATTGTGATAGCTCGAGTATGTTGGCAGACTAGTGCCGTTTAATCCTTATATTGGAATAAGGCATGAGTGTGTATGCAGACTAGTGCAGAGTAATCCTTGTATTAGAATAAGGCAAAGAGTATAGCAACCAGTGGTATACTGGTAATATAGAATGTTGAAAATCCAATGGAAGTACCATTGGGGACTGCGCAGCGCATGGCACAGCCTTTGAGAGTTAAGAGATCAGTGGGTCTCCAAAATGGCAGTAGAGCCGAAATATACCTTTTTTGTAGGCTTAGTGCAAGAGATCAGTGGGTCTCCACAACGGCAGTAGATGCCGATAAATGCCTTTTTTGTAGGCTTAGTACTAGAGATCAGTCGGTCTCCATAATGGCAGTAGATGCCCAAATATACCTTTTTGTAGGCTTTGTGAGAATGTGATTGTAAACATGTTCGTTTACTTACTTGAGATTTAGAGACTAGGCTCTATTGAGTGCGGTGTGGTTCGAGACAGGGCTCGATTGTACAACTCCCATGGATGAGATCAATTGGGACGCTATGGCTTGGCGGGAGAATAATGGCATTAAGTTTGCCAATAAATACCTTATTGTAGGCTTGATTTGACGATGATTATGCCAGGATATCACTATATCACTTGGGTAACGAACTAGAGAGATTATGAGGTTTCAAACGTGAAAACTTGCCGGCATGGCGCCTAGCGCCAGCCGGCTAGAAACGGGGGTGCGCCTTTTGCGACTTACATGGCCGAGGTTAAAGAGACTACTTCTTACTCAATACTGAATTCTAGAATGTGGGAACTAGGGTAACCTGAAGAAGTTGTTACCGCCCCTTCTGGTGGGAGAAGATGCACCGCTTCGGGTATGTAAAGTGCAATAATGTAAATACAGAAATATTGTGTAAAAACTTAACATGACCGGTTGTCTAAATTAATATTATGAATTTTAATACAAATCCGGTTGAAATCTGTTGATTATTTTGCATGAAATTCGAATATTAAAGATGTGAATTTTAGGGAATTTTAGTTAGGGTGAACTGGCTATCCTGTAGGATGCGCTGTGATTGGTTGCCTCGGTCGCCGGGGTATAGCGGGAAACGCTATGATTGGTCAGATGAGTTTAGGATGCGCGGCAGGCTCCAAATGAGTAAAGGTGGTTACAACAGATGGCGCTAGTAATGCAGCCCGGATAAAGCGCGAAGCGCTATGATTGGTCGGAGGCCTTTTGAGGACGCTTAACTTTTAGCTTTCTAGCCTGCCGACGCAGTGGATAAACGTGGTAAACAAGAGATGGCGTTAGTAGTATCGCCAAGGTTTTAATTTGTTTGGAATGCGAGGACAGTGGCGTGGAAAGTTAGATTGTACAAAAATTAAATCGTTAGATTTGCAGACGTGTTCAAAATGGTTTTTGAACATGGGTATTTCCCTGATAAGCTTAAGACTTCAATGGTAATTCCTCTATTTAAAAAGGGTAATCATAATAACTGAGAATTATCGCGGAATAAGCCTTTTGAGGAGTATTTCGAAAATTTTTGAGCTAGCAATTAAAGATCAGCTTGTGTCATATTTCTCCAAAAATAAACTACTTTCTTCCTCACAACATGCTTTTACTGCGGCTAAGAGTACTGAAACTGCACTCTGTGAGTTCCAGCGTATTAGTGTTAAGTCTCTCGACAAAAAGTTATTAGTACTAGGCTTGTTCGTGGACTTTTCTCGGGCATTTGATGTTGTCAATCACAAAATTCTGTTGTCTAAGCTTTCTAGGTACGGAGTGAGGGGTAGACCTTTAAATCTTATTAAATCATAATTAATGAACAGAAGACAAATGGTTAAAGTAAATGATGCAACGAGTAGCTACAAAACGATTGGTGTCCCACAAGGGTCAATTCTGGGACCCTTCTTTTTTCTGGTTTTTGCAAATGACCTCATTCGCTTTATTAACAAAGGTGCCTTAAATACTCACGTTATTTCGTATGCCGACGATACAAATATTTTAATTATTGGAGATAATCCTGTGCGCCTAAAAGAAGCTGCAGAGGATTTTTATGAGAAAGTTTTGCTCTGGGCGCATAAGAATGAACTCAATCTAAACAAAAAGAAAACGACGACTGTATATTTTTCTGTTAGACAGAATATTAACCTGGAACTATTTAATGGTTCGTATTTGCATCCGGCTTTGGCTAGTGATACTAACCTATTGGGGGTAGTTTTTGACCATAATTTGAGGTGGCTGCCGCATACAAAAGAACTCTGCAATAAATTGCGTAGTGCTTGCTATGCACTGAACTTTTTATCCATGCACTGTAGTAGGGATGTGCTTTTAACTTTGTATTATGTCAACATCCACTCGAGAATTAGATATGGGATATTAAACTGAGGTATGAGTGCAGGTGTTGGTAGAATCTTTATAATGTAGAAGTATGCGGTACGCATTATCGCCAGCCTAAGGTATCGTGAATCATGCAGGGGCGCTTTTAAAAGCTTAAAAATTCTAACAGTAGCAGGTCTATATATTTATCGGGTATGTTGCTTTGTGTATCAGAATAGGTCAGCTTTCCGAAGTGTTAGGGCGGAACATAGGTCGAAAGAACTTCTATTACCCATAAATCACCGATCCGCAGAATTTCAAAAATATATTTACTTTACGGGCTGTAAATTTTTTAATAAATTAAATGAAAATATTGTGGATGCTGTTAATATTAATATTTTTAAAACAAGACTAAAGAAATACTTGGTAGAGAAAAATTGTTATAGTGTGGAAGAGTTTTGTTAACTGTTAGCTGTATATACTTGTGTTTTATGATGTTTTGTCTGACTATTTTGGTGTACTGTACTTATATATGTATGATGTATTGCTGACTATTTTAGTATCTGTTTCTTACATTTTCTTTTTTGACCTTTTCTTCTATTATCGTGACTTTGTGTACTTTTCAATGGAAGAAATAAATGCTTTGATTTGATTTGATGATTTGATCTAAGTATTGTTACAACTATTTTTTTAGATGTGATAAGAATTAAATATGGTAGATTGTGTTTTAAGCTTTTGTTGATATATAAGTGGACTGACTGTGTTTTGTTATTTCAAAATTTTTATATAATTTTAAATTCTGCACATGGGAATGACAGCTACGATAATGTAAACAAATATCTGTGGATTAGGGATATCTCCTAAGCATGCATGCACATTCACATGTTCATTTTGTTATTTTATTAACATTTTTAGTCATGCTTAGTAGTATAAGATAATATAAAAGTAACCATTTTCTTTTATAGAGAATCCAATGTGAAGAATGGTGACTACTTGATTCCATCGGACTTTATAAGTCATCATGAAGTTGATATTAAAAGTGAAGATGAGGAATGCATGTTGGAATCCAGGTAAGAAATTTAACACTGTGATATTTATTATTCACAAGTTTTATGCATTGCGAGCATGTGAATTGTTACTTTCAAAATAAATTTCACCAATTGATAGATAAACTATGATTGGCACTAATTAGATTCTATAATTTCTGCATATTACATTACCTTAATACACAATAAAATCACAGTTAGCCCTAGGGCAGTCGCGTCCTTGAAAATTACGTAAACAAACGCGTTGCGGTACTGGATGCCGCACATACATAAAAAAGGATAAAACTAAAATATATTTATTATCTGTAATTTATTTAGTAATAAGAGATATTACATATTTTTTTTTAATTTTTTTTTATTTATCCATGGGCGAAGCCCAATTTACAATTTAGGTAGTGTTATAAATTAACAAACATAGGAAATAAATAGTTTAGCTAAATTAGAGATAAAGTGATAAAGACTTCAACAACAACATTATAAAGTAAAAATTATAAAATTTCCATTTTCCCTTAAAGTATTACAGATCACATCAGCCTATCACATTGTAACATTATCAAGCTGATTTAGGAATCTTACATAAGGAGAGAAAAAGTCCATATGCTGATTTGCCAATCTAGAACATCTGGAGATAAAACAGTTTAAGCCAAAATTAGTTCTGTGAGATGGGTAGTGAAAACTGTCTTATAGACCGAGTTGATCTAGAGGGAATACTATTTATTTTTTGGAGCAATTCTGGAGCAATAACTCTTCCATGCAATATATTGTAAAAGGTTTGGAGATCTCTTTTTTGTGGCGGTTTATAATTGGCGACATGTTTAGCAAAGACAAAACCTCAGAGTCAGTATAGTTATCCAAAATATGTAACTTGTAAGCAACTTGTTTTAAAAATGTGTGTTCAACCAAACTGAGGGCGTGTACATGGGTTGCATAATGGGGAGACCAGACACACGAAGCATACTCCAGAAGACGGACAAGAGCACAATAAAGAGTTTTAAGGGCCGCTATATCGTTGAAGTCCTGTGTGGTTCTCCTAACAAAACCCAACATTTGAAAGGCCTTTCCCACAACATTGCTAAGATGTTGAGAAAACTGGAGACTGCTCTCTAGGGTAACACCGAGGTCCTTAACAAGGTATATCTTTTCCAGAGGAGAGTGGCTGATTCTGTATTGAAAGTTTATTTGGGTCCTGGAACGAGAAAAAGTCATGGCCTTACCTTTGGTAGGATTCAGCTCCATGCCGTTTCCCAAACACCACTCCTGCAAGTTGCTCAAGTCATACTGGATTTTATCACAGTCCTCAGGAGTTCTTATGAGGAGGCTCATTTTTAAATCGTCAGCAAACAGCAAGAAGAAAGCACATGAGAAGCACTCACAAATGTCATTGATGAAAACAATAAATAACAGTGGTCCCAGATGGGAGCCCTGGGGCACACCAGATGGAACACCGATTTTCCTGGACAAAAAATTACCAACTTTGACAATCTGTATCCCGTCTGTTAAGTAACTCTCCAACCAGGCAATAAGAGGCCGACCAATTCCAAATCTCCCGAGCTTATGAATCAACACATTGTGGGGAACCCTATCGAAAGCCTTGAAAAAGTCGGTGTATATTGTGTCAACCTGACAACCCTCCTACAAGGCTTCCGAGAGACAACCCACATGTGTCAACAGATTTAACTCCGTAGTCCTGCGAGGCCTAAATCCAATTGCTGGTCTCAAGAGAGGGAGATAACTTATCACAAACCAAACTCTCAAAAACTTTAGGAATTGCACTCAAGATACTTATAGGGCGGTAGTTTGTTATTGATGACTTGCTTCCAGACTTGAAAATTGGCCTTAAATAGCTTTCTTTCCAAAAATCAGGAAACTTTCCAGTCTTGAGTGAAAGGTTGAAGATGTGGCAGAACGGCCTGAAAAGATTAAAGCAACAATTTTTCAGCAATATTGGAGGCACACCATCCGGTCCAGCACCCTTTCTAATGTCCAAGGAGGAGAGCTTAGTGTATATTTCAGAGATTGAGACCCGCAAGTGAGGGAGGT
Source organism: Pissodes strobi (assembly GCA_016904865.1). NCBI lineage: Eukaryota > Metazoa > Arthropoda > Insecta > Coleoptera > Curculionidae > Pissodes > Pissodes strobi. Next base: position 4,070 of record JAEQML010083886.1, on the reverse strand, counting down.
GAAGGTTAGATGAGCATGTGTCACAGTCTGGAACATCTGCCCGGTTATTAGAGTACACGGTGGAAAAATAATCAGCGAACATATTGACAATTTCATCACCAGAGGCACTCGAGTGGCCAAGATATTCAAGCTGAGGGGGAAGATTGTTATTTTTACGCTTATGGTTAACAAATAACCAAAAATTTTTAGCATTATTGCATATGGCCAATTCTGAGTTATAGATGTAATTATTATAATATTCCCGTGTCAGTCGAGTACACAAAAGTCTCAGTCTGTCAAACTCCCGATAATCATGGACAGATTTAGTAGTTATATTTCCTATGAGCAATTTTTTTCTGAATTATAAGATTTTTAAGATTCGTAGTAAACCATATCGGGAATTTTCTAGCCGAGTATATTTTCAGTGGTACAAAAATATCAATAGCCATATAAATAATATCATACATAATATTTAACATAAGATCAAGTGATTTATCAACAAATAAGTTGTCCCAGTCTATGCGGTCAAAAAACTGCACTAATTCAGAATAATTGGTTGAGTTGAAATCCCTATAGAACCGTACAAAGTTTCGAGAATTGTCTGCATCTGATCTTTTCACCTTTGTAAGAATACAAAGGGGAGGGTGGATAGTAGGAGGAACCAAGAAACTCTCAGCTAAGCCAACGACACTTTCGGCATCCTGAGTCAGAGCCAAGTCCAGTAGACTATCTTGTGTAGTCACGAAACAGTTTTTTTGAAAGAGGTTGTGGAAGTTGCAGGTGTTGGACATTACCTCTATGGCGACTGCTTGCAAAGGTGAGGCATCACCATGTATGGCCAGCGCAGAGCCTAGTCCACCATTACTACACACAAAGAATGTATAATTTTTGATTGCTCTTCGATTGTTTCTTGAAGCTTATTCATCCGAAGCCTGTATGTTTCAATTTCACTGAGTAATCCGGTCTCAAGTTCAGCAGCTTCAATCTCGAAGGCACTAGAGTTCCTCTTTATCCTCTTAATATAAGAAATTTGCATCTGCAGTTCCTTTGTCAGTTCCTCATTCGTACTTTAGAGAGCGTCTTCTGCGTCTCCACCATCATTCCCCGCTCCATCTCCACAATCCTCTGAGCAAAAAAATTAAATTTTTCGATAAAACTCTAACCCTTTGTTCTCTTCCAACAACTTGGGTGAAATATGTTATTATAGACCACACAGATTCAGTTATTATTAATCTTGTTTTTTGCAACTTTTGAAAACTTCAGACATGTGGGATTCTTTAAAGACAAAATAGGAAAAAATTATAGGAAATATCACTTCTGAGGAGCAGCAGAACTTTTGAACAGAGGAAACAGCACACGATAATGGAACACAGTACACCCAATTATCATCGTCAAAATGTAAACAATCTTCTCGGCGCCAAATACGGGAAGGCAAAACTAACAAATTCCTACAAAACACAATAACAAATATACTATTAAAACTCCGGGAATCATTTTTGTTAATTAACATTTTGATAAATAATAGATTTTAGCAGGTTAAGAAGGACACAAAATAAATAGGTTATATACAAGCACTTATGTATATCTTAGTTTTTTTAAAATGCTTCTTTAAATTTTTTTCAGGTTAATAAACTACGAAGTTGCCCATAAACCTACACTGCATACATATTCTGAACGTCCGTGTCAATCAAATCGTAAAGGTGGTATCAAACAGCATTCAGTCAAGTCTTTAGAACATTTTTATAAAACCCCAAGAAATGGAATATTGAAGGATCAATTCAAGAGGCAGCAGATTAACCTCCAAGACAAAGACACAACATATTGGCACAAATGTCCAAAGTGCCCCTATAAAACATTGCACAAACATAATTTAAAGCCTCATGCCATAATTCATAAGCCTGCTGATCAAATCCAGTGGTTTCACTGTCTAGATTGTTCGTTTAAAACAAATCGGAAGTCATCTCTAAGAAACCACTTGAAGACAAATAGAAGTGCTGATCAAAGTGAAGACTCAAGACTTTGGCATAAATGTCCAGAGTGTCCCTATAAAGCAGTGCGCAAAGAGTATTTAAAGTGTCATGCCATAATTCATACGCCTGCTGATCAAATCAAGTGGTTTCGCTGTCTAGATTGTTCGTTTAAAACAAATCGGAAATCATCTCTACTAAGCCACGTGAATACACATAGCGAAGACTCTAGAGTTTGGCATAAATGTCCAGAGTGTCCCTATAAAACAGGCGTCAAAAGTCATTTAAACAAACATATTATAATTCATAAGCCTGCTGACCAAATTCAGTGGTTTCGCTGTTTAAATTGTTTGTTTAAAACACAACGGAAGTCATCTCTAATAAGCCACGTGAAGACACATAGCGAAGACACAAGAGTTTGGCATAAATGTCCAGAGTGTCCCTATAAAACATTGCACAAAACTAATTTAAAGCCTCATGCCATAATTCATATGCCTGCTGATCAAATCCAGTGGTTTCACTGTCAAGATTGTTCGTTTAAAACAAATCGGAAGTCATCTCTAATAAGCCACGTGAAGATACATAGCGAAGACACAAGAGTTTGGCATAAATGTCCAGAGTGTCCATATAAAACAGTCGTCAAAGGTAGTTTAACCCAACATGTTATAATTCATAAGCCTGCTGACCAAATCCAGTGGTTTCGTTGTTTAGATTGTTTGTTTAAAACACATCGAAAGTCATCTCTAATAAAGCACGTGATGACACATAAATCATAAAACCGAAGACGCAAGATTATGACATAAATTTAATGTCCAGTGCGTCCCTATGAATCAATCTACAAAAACAATTTAAAATCGCATATTATCCAAATCCAGTGCTTTCGTTGTTTAGATTGTTCGTTTAAAACAAATTGGAAAATATCTTTAAGGCGACATATAGAGACACATAGAACTGCTGATCAATAAGACGAAGACAAGAGTTTGGCATACATTTCAAGAGTGTCCTTATAAATCATTCTTGGAAGTTAATTTAACAAAGCATGTTATAATTCATACGAAGCCTGCTGACCAAATCCAGTGGTTTCATTGTATAAAATGTTCATTTAAAACAATATGGAAAATATCTCTAAACAAATACGTGAAAACACATAAAACTGCTGATAAAGGGAAACAGTCGTCGAACAGTGATATTTGGGTCATGTGAAGGCCGCGGGACGCCAATTAATAATATGTAACATTTAATTCCGAAAGTTCAACATCCGAAAAGACACACAAACAGTATCCCTTTCGTTTTGCTTTCTGATACGTATTCAAGAAGAAAAAAAAATCCGGATATTAAATTAGAAGTTCGATATTTTAACGCTTATCTCTTTGATCAGTGGGAATTTTAATACAATACCGACCCAACGTTTTAACAATTTGTCTGTATATTAAAATGTATATGCTCAATAAAGTTACAACTTGTAAAGTACATTGTCTAAAGCTTTTAGGCATGATAGCAGTATTAATATATAGTATGTAGAACCATGACGATACATTTATCATTTATTTATTTATTCCATTTTTTTTGGTTTCCAATTGGTTTCGAATTGATGACCAGATGCTTTTTCAAATTGTAATTAATGTTGATGTTTCAGAGTCGATCTTGGTCGATTTTCTGAACAAAAAGAGATGTGCTCTTGGGCACTGAAATTTACCATAGGGCTAGTTCTAAAGTCATTTTGTAAATAAAACAAAAAGCTTTAGCATTATATGAATATTTTAATAAGTTACTTTACTTGAAAATAACTAGAAGCTCATAAATACGCAAAATATAAACAGTGAATTATTGCACGTAGTCAGTGCTACTATGTCGAGGCAAATTTCGACCTTGAAAAATATGACATAAATAATACTCTTAAAAACTAAAGCATTGCGTAAACAATTGTAGTACTAAACTAATGTATGGTTATAAACATATCCTTGAACCTATATACAGTTAAATGTCTGTTAGAGTTCCTGCTGAGCAGCTGCTTATCAACTATGTCAGCTGATTTAGCCTTGATATAAAATACAACAATATAAGGCAGTTTTACCTTGATTTTCCTTGGCTCGACGTCTGCTTTGCCACTGACGACCCGTCAGA
>JAEQML010083883.1:0-10316 GCA_016904865.1 Pissodes strobi | reverse complement strand
ATTTATACGCTTTTTGCAATTCTTCAGAACGCCTAAATTTGCAAATTTACCATAATTTTTGAAACCATAATGTACGACAAAGTTAGCTTAGAATTTGATATCGTAGCAACTATTTGACAATTTTGTCATGTCATTCGAAATTTGACATTTAGACATATTCAGGAATTTTGGAATAGTCCGTAAAAGTTGCCATGACGACTTTTAGGGACTAGGCCTAAAAAGAAGCATTTTACGAACTGAAACGAGTCCGTAAAATAGCTATTTTTGGGAGCGTATGACAAAAATAGATTTATCTTAAACAGAAAGCTAGTATATTTGTATATTTAATATTATGAAAAAAAGAATTACATTTGATTAGTCTGGCATCATCTCCAAATGTCAACCTTCCTACTACTATACGGGCCATCGCTCGTTTCTTTCCTTCCATGCGGAACAAACTATTGTAATAATTTTGCTAATTTGACGAATTTTGTATTTAAATATATTAATTCTAATATATAACTTTTTACATATTTTCTCTCTTTAGTACATCCCGAGCAGAATCCAACACTCCTGTTGTTATGACTATGCTTAGTCTAAATATATGGTTAAGTTTTCATGCCCCTGTTTTTTTCTTAAAAAATTTCATAAATGTGGACATTTATCATTTCTTATTAATTACTTAGGTACCTGTTCAAAATGTAAGATTTCAATATCAACAATTCAACGTAAACTAAGGTTAATAAAATGAAAACAATGAACTAGACGAATATTATTCCAGCACTGTCGAAAAAAAATTGATAAAAGTTCATCCACTTCAAATGAAGTAAATATTTACCATGTTGTCAAAGAAAATACATATTTTTATACAAACTGTAACGCAAAATGTGCACATACATTATGTATATTTGGATATCTAGCTCCCCAACATGTCCAAATTTTGACACCGTGTTAGTAAAAATCATAATAAGTCAATAATTCTAATTATAGAACATAGTATGAAAGAGTCTTTTTTTCTTTACAATCTGTTGTTCTGTTTCTGTACTTAACGCGTACGGAATACGCAATTATTTGTCGTAAATAAAACGACGCGACGTGCTCGTTGCCACGTGAAATTATCTACATCACGTGCAATGATTAGTAAAATCGATACTACTTTTAGTCGTATTCTAGCCAATCTCTTTATGTTGCGTTTTATGTTAGCATTTTATGTGTAGGGTTGCCTTAGATTTAAGCTGTGTTTTTTACATAAATATAAAATAGGCTGTGGTTATAGTTGTTTTGCTATTTCGTTTGAAAAATAGATATATACATAGGTATCTGAATACTATGCTGCCTACCTCAAGAACTCAAGATCATGTTAATTTAATATATATTTTTCTTTAAGATCAAATTGCACTTATTAATACCTCTCTAGATGTCTAGTCATATCACTGAGTAGTCAGTAGGTATGGTTAGAGACGTTTATGGTCAGGCCCGACTTTAATAAAAACATTAATAATGTGCGAGTATTTAAATGCAATAGTAGTAGTTGGGAGGCCGAAAGGCCTTGCTGATAGACCGGGGGCCTTGAAGCATATCTTTCTTAACCACTTCACTACACCTCCAGTCCACTCTAGTTTTCCTGACCTAAAGGTAAAGATTTCTCTTCATGACAGGCACATAGTATCATTGTGCCCGAAGACGGTGTATTTCGGTCTTGCAAAGGCTGTACATATATGTCCCGGTAATGGAAAGGGTTCATCCTCCTCTCCATTCCCGGCATGTATCGCTCTTCTCAAGACCCATCAGGCCCATGTGCCTCCTTAGATGCAGCGCCCTGTAATGCTCACTACCGGGGTGCAGCCGAGCCTGGTAAGTTCATCTGCCAATCTGCTGCATCATTTGCCGACACCTATGTCAGCTTCACTCTCTTGCTCTGTGCCAGCCGCTCCAAGGCATCCCTGCACCCCTGGACCAATGTACCGCCCTAAGTGTAACTTGGCTATCAGAGCAAATTACTATTTCCTCTTAATTACTTTGTATAACCTCGTCCATTGTTTTAAGTTGCTCTGTATGAGGATAAGTGTATCTGCCCCAAATTTACCTCTCTACATTCCAATTGGTCCTCTAATGGAATGGTCAATGTGTATGCTTTCTTCAGTCTCAGTCTGTTCTCAGGTACTACGACTCAGTATGAAGACAAGGAAGGGTATCTGCCCCAAACTTACCTCTCTACGTTCCCATTGGCCCTTTGATGGAATGGTCAATGTGTATGCGTTCTTCAGTCTCAGTCTGTTCTCAGATACTATGACTCAGTACGAAGACAAGTGTTTCTGCCCCAAACTTACCTCTCTACGTTCCCATTGGCGTTAGTTAATGGTTTCAATACTAACTTAATAAAATTAATAGGCATGTGTTTAGAAAGACCATTCGTTCGTGATTCTACTTCTTTCGTTAATCAGGATGAAAATGCAGGAAATATGTCTTCAGTATACTAGAGAACTCAAAAGGGGTTTCAAGGACGTAGGTAAATGAGTATAACAAACTCAGTTTAACATTAAGAAATGCTTTCTTCAGTCTCAGTCTGTTCTCAGGTACTACGACTTAGTATGAAGACCAGTGTATCTGCCCCATAGACATAGACAAACGACTATCAGCATTACATTGACTTTAGCAATTTGCGTATGGAATGTAGGGACCTTACTAGCAGAGCTCCGCCGAGGATTCTAGGGAATTCTGAAATTTTGTTAGAGGTAGAACGCGAAATAAAGGTGATTTCTCTCAGCCAATGTTTCTGTAGCGTCAGAAGGAAGAAGGGGGTGAGCGAACAGCTTAATTTTTTGCTAGACGTTTTGGTTCGATATATGAGAATTTTACTCCTCAGAATGACTTATTGAAATAAGTGCTGACCAGCAATAAGTGGGTGGATGGAATTAATACAATTGAAATTACATAATATGATATCGGTTGTGAGTAGGTATGCTTTGATCCTTGAATATTACCGAGAATATTACGAAGGGGGATCCCGACATGATTCAGATTTGAATTCTTAGGGAATGCGCCGTGTCATTGTCAATGGTCATCTTTGTAGAGGTATAGTCCCCCCTACTAGGAAACATTTGTGTCTCTCCAACATTCAATTGGGTGATAAATGTGACATAATCCAAACGAGTACGCATACAGTCAGCGATTCCAAAACTTCTGGAAAAAATTATTCTGCCTGTGATGGACAGGTCGCTTAAAGGTATTATTGTTGAACATCAACATGTGCTTGTTGGTGGCCGTTCCACTGTAATAAATTCTTTTGCATATATACTGATTAGGTAAATAGCCTGAGGTATATTTAATATATATATAGTTTTTAGCAACGTATCAAGAGGTTTTGTTGTATAGGCTTGGGAGTTTTGATGTTGGAGGATCGTTTTTGTTCCGGTTGTCTTCATATATTTGAGGCGTACCATGCAGGTTAGACTGAATGGTTTTCTTTCGTCTCTGTTTGATGTGGTTTCATGGGTACCTCAAGGTTCTCATCATGTGAATCCAAGATTATTTTTGTTCTTCGTGAGTAACATTGGGAAGCGTTTTGTATTTTAAGTATTTGTTAGTACTTAGAGCTGCAAAGAGATTGAGATGTTTTAATGGAATGGTGGACAGAAATAACCTGACATTAAATAAGCAAAGTGGTCATACATGATCTTTTCCAGAAGTAGAACAGTTTTAAAGTACTCATACAAGATGGGGAATTTTGAACTGCCTAGAGTGATTGTGATGAAGAACCTAAATGTATATAATTTGGTGGTATGCTTCGTTTTAACGATCATTATTAGCATCTGATAAGGCCACCAGAATGGTCTTGCGCTAAGAATATCGGGTGACTTGTTAGTCCAGCTTTAAAATCTGAGATTCGTAAACATCGTATTGAATCTATTCAGCGAAGATTTTTGGTGCGTCTTAAATATAGGGGTCAGGAAGGTTTTCAGATGAGCCTAGAGCAGTGGGGAAAGCATTTTGGGTTGGGCACCTTGGATGACTCTAGAAGATACCTTGTAAGTGAGTAACTAAATAAAATTAGCTTTGCATAAAAATCTTAAACTTTTGTTTTATTTCCATTCTATCTAGTCTCCTTAAGTTTGGCATACTTAAGAATCCGTTTGTATCCGTTTATAAATCGGATTCGTTCGGCTAATTAATTAAAACATATAGTTAAACAATATTTGAAGGTAAAGGCCTGGTTTCTCTGACCAGATCGGCCGGAAATATTTCAGCGGGCCGATCTGGTCAGTGAAACCAGGCCTTTACTTTGCAATATTGTTTAAATATATGTTTTAATTAATTAGCCAAACGGATCCGATTTATAAACGGATACAAACGGATTCTAAGAATTCGAAGCTTTAGTGGAAAGGGGTAGCATTGGGCGATAAATGCAAATTCTGCGTTGAGTTGGCCAAAACCAAGGAATCATTTAACTCCTTGAGAACTCGACCTATAATGTATCATTGTAAATCGTCTGCGGTGGTATAGTGTTGTTCTTTTTTTTTATTAACACAGTTTTCATATTTTCTTCAGATTCCTCTTCCGGAAATGTCTAGTAAACGTATCACTTTTACTACATTATTCGTCTAGTCTCAGAGTTGTAACCTCGCTCCGGTCTTTTTCGTTTTCTGATATTTTTTAAAAATCATCCCTGCTTCTTAAGTTGCTGGCTTCTTACCGTTAAAAGTATGTCAGTTGAGAGTATTCCTGTTTTCAGCAAAGAACCAACATAAAGTAGATTTTTTTTTATATATTTCAGTTTAACTTTGAATTAAGATATTTCTAGGGACTTTTGATATAAATTCCGGAACGGTCTCTGGAATCTTTTAAGATTAAGTTCTGTCATTTCTGTCCACCTGAATATATATCCTGTCCTGCTGAGTATCCTCAAATGCTGTGTCGACGAGCGTATGTCTGTTTTTAAGTGCGTTTTATTAATTTTGTTTTACAGTATTGGCTGGAGTAGAATTATAAGATCCTTTACACAAATAGTGCACTATATAAAAATCGGCCTTTCCTATTGGTCGATTCGCATGGCCCTCCGCTCGCTTCGCTCTCTACGGGGTCCCAAGAAAAGGAAACTAACCAGGTGCTAACCCAAACTAACTCAACACATACCCAAAATCAAGAAAAGAACTGTTTAGAAACATAATCTTAAAAAATAAAAAATTGCAACGGGGTTCGAACCTCGGCCGTCCAGGTGAGACCCAGCTGTATAAATAAACCTCTACACCACGAGAGCTCTTGACAGAAACCGATTGCATCACACAGACATATCGTAATACGAGATGGATCGACCAATAGGAGCGGTCGATTTTTACATAGTGCACTATTTGTGTAAAGGATCTTTAAATGCGCTGGAGCTGGAGTACAAACTGTTTAAAAAATATCTCTTTGAAACCCGACGAAGAAATTCAAAATACAAACATGCCCATGATGCATCTAGAAATCGTTCATTCTCGTTTTTATACCCACATGGGTGTATACTATACATGTATTTCGCATTTACCTTTGCGGCTTGTTTTGCGATTTTTCAATGGTATTGGTAATATACATACGTATATATCATTTAAAAATCGCAAAATAAATGCCACATGTGCATTTCAGATGGATATTTAAAACGATGAAGAACGTTTTTTTCTACGCATTAGGGGCAAGTATTGTGATTTACTTCGTCGAGTTTCAAAGAAATTTTTGATTAGTTTGTACTCGAGTTTGTAAAATCATTAAAACACCATGTAACGGTTAATTTAAATAAACTATTGATTACAGAAAATCAAGTATTTACCTCGTCATTTGGTTAACTTACCTTATGATCGATCACTTTTTAATATTGCACAATACTGCACCCTCGATTGCACGCGATTAATCAAGGCAGACCACGACCGCATCGCTAATATTTCTACACCGAGCGTTACGCAATGACGCAGACGCAATTAAACGCAAACTAGACAAAATTTGACCATAGATTTTCTGATTATTTCTCAATCTTCAAAACTTTTTAATATTCCTCAATATTTCCTAAGTATTCCTCAATATTCCTGAAATTTTCCTAAAATTCCCGAGTGTTCCTCAGCGGGACATTCTCAACCTATATCTGAGTATTTGTACTCCTATTCCCGAAGTGACTATACAAAATTTTACCAGATGGCGGCTTTTTCAACGTAGTATTGCCGTTTTTTTTCTGAATATTTCTCATTATTTCTGAACATTTTCTAATATTGCCCAATATTTCTTAAGTATTACTCAATATTACCGAAAATTTCCTAAAATTCTCGGGTGTTCCTCACGTACCGGGACATTCGCGACGTATATCTAGCGATTTGTACTCGTTTTCCCGAACTAACTAGACAACATTTTACCAGATGGCCGCATTTTTAAGGTAGTATTACCGTTTTTTTTCTGCACATTTCTCATTATTCCTGAACATTTTCTAATGTTTCTCAATATTTCCTACATATTCCCGAAAATTCCCGAGTATTCCTCTCATTGCCGGGCCATTCTCGACGTATTTCTGGGAATTTGTACTCCTATTCCCGAAGTGACTATACAAAATTTCATCAGTTGGCGAAATTTTCCAACGCAGTGTTGCGGATTATTCCTGATTATTTTTTATTATTCCTGTACATTCCCTAATATTCCTGAATATTTATATGTTCCGAGTCGCAGAAGGTGTAGATCTCATTGTACCGGTAATGCCTAAAGTCGCAGCCTCTGAACTGAAGTATTGTTAGCGCGTTTTGGTCTAAGGCTCTTTCCATCCACTGCACACCTGCCACGGATCCATAGAGGATCTTCGACCTAACTACTGCTGTGTACAGTTTCCTGTCCAGAATTATCTCCTGTCCTAATATTAGAAATTGTCCGTACATTAGGGGTATACTCTTCTTTCCTTAGAGAGACTGATTGTCGGATTGATTGAGAGTCCGCTCTCTCTACACCATCCCTCTATGATATTGCATACTATCTGCATTCTTTCGCAGATGACGTTGGCGAACCTACCTCTAATACAAACTATTATATATGCAATAAAGTAACGGATAATTATCCACTCAAACCCAGTTATTCGATATCTTTTTCATTACCATATTATGTTAATCGTATTTTTAAACATTTACAGTTTTTCGGTCTCTCTGCTCTATCTTTACCCTTTGGCGTTACAAATTTTATACAAAATATCAAAATGATTAAAACATTTTTGCAAAATATCAAATCTGGAAAAGAAATTACATAAAAACAATAATATTAATACATAATTTGCGTCTGCTGGTTCATAATTAAATTGTGTTTTCTACGACTGCCGAAAACCAAATTTTCCTTCATCCGATCTAATGCTGGTAAAATATTTGTTAATGTTTTTATCACTCACTAATGGTTTGACTCTTAAGTTTACTATGCATTTTTAGGATATTCCATTCTTTAGTAGATGATGAAAAAAATATATAAATTTCTTGAAACACTGGAAAAAATTATTAAAATTATTATGTCTAGGCACATAGTTGCTGCATCATTTACAAATAAGTTTTACTAAGCAAGGAACATGAACTACTCAGATTTATTTTAAATATTTCTCATATGTTGATCGACAATTTCTATAATTCCAATGTTAAGCCGCCATTCATTTTTGTTCTTTTATTTTTATCAAAGCAAACAAATCGAACAATAACTGAAATTTGTTCCGGATGGCATTTGTAACCAGCGCTCTGATCTGAGGCGGCCGCCTAATTTGCCTAGTGGATCGTATGTATCGTTTTATTTTGCTTAATAATCACAATTCCACACCTTTCTTACATAATACAGAATTTAAGGTGTGCTTTTCTATCCTGACTTCCTAATCGATATCGATAGTTAGGTTTAAGGTATAAATGATAATAAGCACGTTTAATCCTACATTTCATTAATACGTTTTATTTATTTATTTACTTATTTAATTTGTGATTTTGTTGCGATTAGGCAAACAACAATAAAAAATTAAATAGCATTGGGTTTCTGTGGGCCCAAGTTAAGTAAATTTCGTTTCTTTGTCCTCATTTCGACACCCGCACACAGCGAAAATGGAGGTCGCATGCAACCGGTTGGTCGCTCCGACCATGCAAGCGTCTAGATCATGAAATATATCTTAAATCCTGTGGAAATAATTGGCTTAATGTAGAATTATTGCTCTATATTTCAATGGTTTTGAACTACCAATGTTTAAGTTTAATTGACAATAAAGAAATTAATTACCGTTCCGTCTTAAGAGAATCAATATAAATTATTAATATTAAATTAGGATATAGTATATTATATATCTAGGACTAAAGTGGCTCCATTTAATCCCGCGAATTAAGGGATTAAGGCACTTTAGTCTCGCGATATACCTATACATTATAATATTTTGTACTTCCGGGAATAGTATTATTGACATTAGGTACTTTGTAAACACACTGGTACTGTCACAATTTAAGGCAAGGACCAGTTGAATATTTTATTGGTCTGCTTTGAAACACTTAGTTAGGGACAGTATAAATAAACAAGTGTCATTAATTTTGTGATCACAGTCGAAATGGAAACTATTGATTTAAAAAAGCAGATGTAAAGGCGTCAGAAGGTATTTTGCCAACAAAATGAAGGAAAATATATGAAGCTCAATATAAGGTCTTTATAAGATGGTGCTATGAAAAGTGAAAAATTTCAATGAAAATGCCTACTAATTGTTTTCACAGACAAATCCAAACTCTTTTTCTTCAACGCTTTGGGCACATTACTTCCATGCTGAAGACCAAGCTCAACTTTAAAAATATTGATATCAGCAAATTTCACAAGTTAATTGCCCTGCTGAAAAGACGAAAAGAAGGATTAAGCCAAAAACGGCAAGATACTAACAAGGGAACAGGTTAACACTTTTAATGGATGTTTCAGCCAAAAAGGCGTGGAGAATGAAACAGCAGCCGTCGCCAAGGGGTACGATGAAAATTTCATAAATAATAAAAAAAACTAATCCGACACATTTTTTGGACATGATGACGTCAAAGCATTCCAAATTTCTGGACCTTCAGGAAACACTTCCAATCAAGCTTTTGAGTAGGTCTCTGAGCTGTCGCATATGGTTCTAAACTACATCAATCAGCGTAATACAGCATACGAGCGATCGTATGTTGGACAAATCTAAACATCCACCTGAATATAAATAAATGAACAAAATTTGTTACATTTATCCTTTTTTCTTTCTTCTTGGTTTTGCAAAATTTTTTGAAGCAGGTCTTGTTCTGTTTGCCTCTCAGCATCTAGATTTTCCATGAAATCGGCCAATATTTTGTTTATTTGCTCCACATCTGCCGTTTGTTTCCTTGTATTGGCCATAGAATATTATAAAATGTTCGCAGAATCCACCAATCTAAACGGCCTGGTTGACGTACATGGGTGCCCTTCTATCCTCAAAGAACACTTCACCCGTCCCTTCATACTCCTACCTCTGACACCGAATGTTACGTTTCTCCCGTGGATTCTCACAGAAGCCCAACTTTTACTATTTTAACATAATACTCTCTTTATTCTTTATCACTGTATACAATTAAACACACTAAACTACTCATAACTTTAAAACTAATAGAGCGGTAGAGTTAAACACTCAATGATTAACTAACTGCAACACGCGTTCTGCGTGCTATTTATATCCAATCGAACATCGTGAATATTCCGGAAGCGAGACCCAGGTTTCTCTATTATTCTCGGCTCGGCGGTCGCACTATACATGCCTCATAAAAATAACAGAGAGATCAGGAATCGCCTCGATGGCTGATGATTCATATGGAAATAACGTAGACGCGGCAAGCTAGTTGTATAGGGTAGTCCAAAAACATACAGATGATCTCGACCCGTAACAATATCTTGTGTCTTAATGAAAATATGGAATTGTATGGAAGGTCTAGATAAAATTTTTAATGGCTTCTGAGATTGTCGGAGATATTTATTATCTTGAACGTGAAACAAATTTAGTTATGATAATATTGACCAAATAATTAACACAAAAAATTGAGGATTTATAGTCATGAAGTAACTCATTTAAATTTTATTTTTAGGTACTATGGTCAAGAGAAGGAGCACAATGTCCTCGTCATGGACCTTTTGGGTCCCTCGCTTGAGGACCTTTTCAATTTTTGCTCTAGGCGTTTCACCATCAAAACAGTCCTTATGTTGGCTGATCAGATGATTGGGCGTATCGAGTATGTTCATTGCAAGTCCTTCATTCATAGGGATATCAAGCCAGACAATTTCCTTATGGGAATTGGGCGCCACTGTAACAAACTATTCCTGATCGATTTTGGATTAGCCAAGAAATT
>JAEQML010083880.1:0-10316 GCA_016904865.1 Pissodes strobi | reverse complement strand
AATTTTACAATGTCTCCGGACCAAAAAACGTATGCAAATTTAATGCTCGATACAATTTAAATTTAAAATTTGTCCCCCTTCTCTTGATTACGGGTCTATTCCAGCTCAAAAATACTATAATGATTTTACAATGTATACGGACCACAAAACGTATGCAAATTTAATGCTAGATACAATTTAAATTTAAAATTTGGCCCCCTTCTTCTGAATACGGGTCTGTTCCAGCTCAAAAATACTATAATAATATTACAATGTCTCCAGACCAAAAACGTATGCAAATTTAATGCTCGATACAATTTAAATTTAAAATTTCGCCCCCCCTCCTGAATACGGGTCTGTTCCAGCTCAAAAATACTATAATAATTTTACAATGTCTCCGGACCAAAAAACGTATGCAAATTTAATGCTCGATACAATTTAAATTTAAAATTTGGCCCCACCTCCTGAATACGGGTCTGTTCCAGCTCAAAAATACTATAAAAATTTTACAATGTCTCCGGACCTAAAAACGTATGCAAATTTTCAGCATGATACGACAATTTAAATTCAAAATTCTTCTCCTAAATATGGTCTTGTACCAGCATAAAAACACGATAATTTTGCATTTTTATCCAAACTAAAATACGTACGCAAAATTTCTGCCCCATCGGTTTGAGATAACTGTTTTAAAATTATGTGTGTAAATTATGACAACTTGCCTTGGAAAATGCGAAATAATAAAATAATATTGAGTCGGTATAAGTGAGGACATTTGGCAACACTGCGTCGCGTTCCGGCCGGCGACACGAGGGTTACCGCATATTATATTCGTTTTACGGGGGCATTGATGTCTCCGTACAGATTCACAGATTGCCATTTGAATAAGCCTTCTTTTCGTAGTAGTATTTTCTTTGGTCGAGCCCGCTGGAACATGGTTGGATAGAGCAAGAAAGCTTATTTGTTTTTAAATGGTTCGAAGGAGATCAACTTCCATGTTTTGTCAGCGATTTGCTCGAGGATCGTTCAGGTAATTTATTACATATATTTCTCTTTAAATATGCTTGGTTCAATTTAGAAATTTGAATTCTATTTTTACAGAAATTCAGTACATGATGAAATTCAATCCCAAGAAGATGAAAATGATTTCGAAGATGAAAATGATGGCGAAGATGATATTGAAGGATAAAACAAAAACGATATAAATATGAAAATATATATATTTTTTAAATTGCGTCCAGAATAATTATTATTATTTTGATTTATCAAATTTATATTTTGCCTTAAACGAATGGAAAACACAAATTAAAATTTCAATTATTATCTTTATACTTTGCTATTTATTATTGTTCATAAATGTGCCCATTCTTCCCATTATCCAAAACGTTTGCCGCAATAAAAATAGGCTTATAATTCTATCACAAATATCATATTAAAATTTCAGATTTGTTAAAAACTTTTAAAATTTAATTTTTTTGACATTTTCAGAAGTGTCTGCCACGACCTCACAACCGTCATAATCGATTGCCATTGTTATTTTTCATTAATCATAATAGTACATCTTAAAATATCCAAATGGCAGCTTTGCAGATATACTTTCGAAGTTGGTCTGATTTTTACACCTGTAACACCTTAATGACTCCATACCTACTGCCGTTGAGCTTAGTTAGTCCCGATTTCATGTATAGTAGACTGAACCAAATTATGACTTTGGTAAAATACTTATAGTCTGCCGGCCACTGGCTCTTAAACTATTGTCTAAAATTCATGTGACAGAGTGAGGCTCAGTTCATTCCTGACGTTCATAGTAGAGCCATAATAAATATGTCGATTTTTGATATGCTTGGCTTAAAACACTATACTGGGGATGAGAGTCGTAAGACCTATAAAATACAAACAGTTTTTCTCATCTATACATTCACATTACCTACAAATCGAGTTATGGTAAAGTACCTACCTACAAGCAGAACACTTATTTCTAACTAAGGTACTAATTCAGTATTAGTACTAATAATAACATAAAGCACACTGACATAACCTAGATGAAACAATTCGACACTCGACAGCCATTCTCCAAAACAAAGCAGTGGCATCCACTGATTGAAGACCGCAAAAACTATAACACATTGGCGAACATGCGGCATGCGTAAAGCCACAAGGTATTACAGTGGCGTATGGTAAATTTAAGAGATTTATCGAAAAATTACGATAATTTACGGGTAATGTTCCAAAATTAAGTGAAATGTACTAATAAGTTAGTGATTTTACCCATTTTACTGTAATAATACACTATACGGTAGGATATTTACCATACCATTGAGCAAAATTACACTATTTTAGTAAAATGTCGTTTAAAACAACGTATGTTATTTTATTAGGTAAAAATCATTTAAAATTACTATATTTTTTAGGCATGTTTAATGTAATTTTCACCCTATTTTTAACAGTTTATGATAAAAATAGATCACGTATGAAGACTTTAGGGCAAGATGGTATGAAACAACTAACTGTCGCCTTGCCAGGGTACCACTAAGCTACTCCAATGAGTCTGTAGCAAAGGCATACCTGGGAATCCTGGGAATGTCAAGGAAGAACCTACGACTCATAGCGGGGATTCTAACTGAACACTACCAGTTAAGAAAACATCTCTACACAACGAGATTATGCGAGACACCTCTATGCAGAGGAGGACGAAACAGTAGAGCTCTGCTATTGCAACGCTGCTTCGGGACTAAGGGAATCCATTTTGGGAGAACGATGGACAGCCATCGCTTTTCTCAGAACAGCCTCCTCAGGCAACATCACCGCCTTTTTTATAACACTAGGTTGGGCGATGGCCTAGATCGATTGGTTGAGCTAGGGAGGACGCACAGGTGGTCCAATGGGGTTTAAGTGATGTGGCCATTCAAGGCCACCCTCTCTCCATTTCCGGATTCCAGAAGACATAATTCTATTCAGTTTCTGAATGCAAACCAAATCGCGCTTTTCCTACTGTATTTCTCCAACCAGTTAATGCAGGATTACTAAAACGGAGTTTTATCCACAATACCGAAACAGAATTATTGCACTCGACGCGCGTTTCGCTAACCATATTAGCATCATCCTGAGTTTTAATCATCTCCTGATGATGCTAACATGGTTAGCGAAACGCGCGTCTAGTGCAATAATTATGTTTCGGTATTGTGGATAAAACTCCGTTTTAGTGCATGTTGCCGAAGGTTCCAAACCCCAACATAGTAATGCAGGATTGTTCTTGATCTTCATAATGATTAATCAGCGGTGCTAGATGAACTTGTGGTGAGTGTATTAAGGTCCGTGCCTGTGTCGTTATGTCACATCATTAATTCATTAATGAACGCAACAATTTGTATTTAGGCAATTGAGTTCTACAGAGCATGCAATTTTTAATACTTTGATATTTATTTACGAAAATATAAATAAAAATTATCAGGTGGCCGGTCTTTATTTTGACTTAACAAAGGCATTTGATTCATTGGACCATCAGTGATTGCTGCGCAAGTATGACGGTTACGGTCTGAGGGGTGATTGTGGTGATTTGCTGCATTCATATTTAGAGCACAGAACACAAGTGATATCTATAATTTTGGGGCCCATAGGGTACGATTCTTGGGCTGCTCCTTTTTATCTTATATTCAAATGCCTCGATGTCACATGTCACACGATATGGCGTGATATGTAAGTATGCGGACGATACTTATGTGCTGCTTGCTGGCCTGTCCCTGCTGGAATTGTTGCAATAATGTAGTCACACTGGTTTTATAACAACTTCCTTAAGTTGAATGTTAACAAAACCGGATTAATGTGTGTTTTTAAGTTGGGATCTAACTAGTGACCAGGTATCACGTTTGGCTAGACTAAACAATAAATCGATCCCTACAGTGGGCCCTGTCAAGTTCTTGGGTGTGGAGTTGGATTCCTGTTTAAGCTGGGAAGTCCGCATAAAACGGCTGCAGGCCAGGCTAAATAGTGCGTTCTTGTGCTATTGTAAGAAGATTGAGACATTGTATCTCTGCGAATTGCCTTAGTATTTATTATTTAGTCTGGCATTAACTTTGGTATTGTCTGTTGGTGATCCTCAAGAGAAGCAATACCTGCATGTTTTGGGTCTGGGTTACAGAGATTCTTGTAGGCCGCATTTTTTTTACCTAAACATCATAACTGTCCCAAGGTTGTACTGTGTATCACTGGTTATGTTGACTAGACGTATCCCTAGTTATTTCCAGCATAACTCTGATAATTACGTAGAAACAGAAATGCATTGGCTATTCCTGTCCATGACTCTACATTTTTATGAAAGGGACTCCTATTATATCGCAATTAAGGCCTATCGCTCACTACCCAATGATATTAAGTCTATTCTATTTATGCAACGTTTTAAGAAGTCAGTGGTATCTCATGCTAAAGAAAAATCTATTAATTCCTTTGATTTTGGTGTGAACTGATTGAAAGTCTTTTGTGCAAATTAGTTCTAGGTTAGTTCTAATATATGATTGTTGTTGAGTCATATATACATTTTCTATAGGATATAGGTATTTCATTACACTTTGCTGTTAATAATGTTTATTTTTAGTATAGTCTTAATTGCGTGTGAAGTCTGCCAGCACTGATTTCTCTCCTGACGTTGCTTTGTCACCCCTTTATGATTTCGTTGGTAATAAGAGATATTTATCTATTTATGTTTTTTAAAAATCAAGAATTATTAAATGTTGTTGCATTTATTTTATTTTCGCTTTAGTATCTGTATTATCGATAAAACCTATGAGCTCAACGGACAGGTTTCTTTGCAACGAGGTTAAATGCAAGAAAGAGTCACGTAAGTTCGGTCCTGTCTAGAACTTTTTCATCAAATAAATTTTATCCACACCTGTATATAAAGTGATTTCTAAATATACATATCCAACACGGTCAGCATAAAATAAATTTCTTTCTCGACTTATTTACTATTATATTAAACTGAGTTTAAAAAGTCAAAATATTCATAGTCGGCAAAATTTTAATATTTTTACGCTTCACATAGCGAATTTTACATAAAAATGCGAATAAGGGCACCCTCCTAGAGGGAGCATTAAGAATACTTAAGTAAAACGCAGCATAAGCATCGTTATCGGTAAAAACCAGATGCAGCACTTTCAGTTCTGCAGCGGTATAACCGGAATAGGTTCTCAGCATTTCTCCCGGCAGTTTCAGATATGCACTGCAGAAACATCAAAATTTTAATGAAAACCATTTTGTTACTGCAACTTGGATTATATATTTTCAATATTGACCTCCATTATGTACAGATTTAGTTTTTTTCGATTTACTCGATTTGCGATTGTCGGTAAGAAAATAACTGTTATAGCAGGATATTGCAGAGATCAAAACATCAATATTTCAAAGGATAGCTTCACAGCTACATCTATGTCAGATACCATAGTGTACTTTTCTCTATTTGGAGGCCTAATCAACAGTTTTCATCTCAATCACTTGTATTAAAGTACGAAAAGGTAATTTTAACCAGAATATTGAATGATATCCTAAAAGGCAAAATATATTTTAACAGTGATAAACTGTTGTCTCTTTGAAGGCCTTATGAACAGTTTTCATCTCAATCACTTGTATTAAAGCGCTAAAAAGATAATTTCAACTAGAAAATTGAATAAGGTTCTAAAAGGCAAAACATATTTTATCAGTGATAGATAATAAAGCAAAGGCACTAACAAAAAAATACATAAACATATTTTTTAGTGTATAATTTATATTTACTTTATCATTGCATCTTTCGATTTATTTAATCTCCGTTAATAAACAGCTGGAGTTCTTGGTAATACTTAAGATTAAATTATTTTAAACTTTACCATGTATGGGTCTATTGTTATCCGTTTGAATACTCACAAATCCGGTTTCTTAATGAAATAAAGGTCATACGAATATACAGAGTCAGTACGATATACAGAGAATACATATCAAGGACGTCCTCCAGAAGTATAGTCACCTCCTGATCAGCTGTAACGTAATGCTTCATTTCAGGGTTGTGGTCACCGAGACATCATGGATATTTGGAGTGAAAACTTTTTATGCGCGTTCGGCACATTTTTTCCTGGGTAATAAATATGACTGAGCCATCCCGCATTACCATTCAAAGCTGTCGTCGCTCGGCTATTTAACGCCTAACCAGATAAAATGGGCCCGAGCCGACTTCAGCCAAGCCAGAAAAAAACAGTTAGTAGCCAGAGATATAAGACATTTAAAATCTTATTTGGATATATATCTATTAAGACGTCATAATTAGCATTTAAAGATCCTTTACAAAAATAGTGCACTATGTAAAAATCGACTTCTCCTATTGGTCGATCCATCTCGTATTACGATATGTCTGCGTGATGCAATCGATTTCTATCAAGAGCTCTTGTGGTGTAGAGGTTTAGATCGTTGGGTCTCACCTGGAAGACGCGGGTTCGAACCCCGTTGCTTTTTTTTAATTTTTTTTTAAAGATTATGTTTCTAAACAGCTCTTTTTCTTGATTTTGGGTATATCTTGGGTTAGATTGGGTTAGCACCTGGTTAGTTTCCTTTTCTTGAGCCCCCGTAGCGAGCGAAGCGAGCGGAGGGCCATGCGGATCGACCAATGGGAAAGGCCGATTTTTATATAGTGCACTATTTGTGTAAAGGATCTTATAATGCTCATAATTATTATCAAACTAGTCATTACACTCAAATACGTGCTATTTTGCTGCTATTTAGAAAAATCCTTTTGTTTGTTCGTTAGAGGTCAGGGGAAGAGAAGCTCATTTAGTACTTATTTCCTCACCTAACATGGAAGTAAAAGTTAAAAATTAACTTTAAAATATCTCTGAGATAAGAAGACTGAATGTCACCAAACCATTTTTGGTCGCAAAGAAGACGATCAAGAAGGAGACATTCATGATGATGATGATGATGATGATGACGACCGTTTTTGTATTTATGACAATGAATTATATTCACGTTCAAAACCTGTTGTGAACTGTTTTATAAAATATTTTTTCCACACACTTGTTAAAAATGAAACTTTAACACTGTCTACTAGCCTTAAAAATGTTACTTTAAGGCACTAGTGTTAAAAGCAAAATGTCAATTTTTTCAAGAAAACGTCAAAAAACAGTTCTATTTTATTTATTTACACTTATATTAATAGTACAATTTAAACAACTTGAAAAATGAATTCCTTCCTCAGTTCAGCTGTTCTTCGTGGTTGAGGAGGATTGAACAGAACCAATAGCATGTCCAGTTGATGTTGAAGCATCATCGGCTGATGTCGTTTATACTGTAAGAAATTTTACATTTTTTGATAAATAAGTAGAGCAATTTAAAAAAAATAGATGATACAGTCTTCTTTTAGCCGTGGTGTTAGTAAATCTATTGCAAAAAATTAAAGTTGTAAAAACTTACCAGTTTTTGTACTTTTTATTATACTACCTTCATGAAAATGAGCTTTACATACTTCCGTGTTGTTTGTGGTTATAGATTTAAGCCATTTTTGTTGTAAACTTACGTCCTTTGGAAAACCGAAAACATGAACTTTAGGACCATTTTGATAGTTTCCATTAGAGCTAGGAATACAACACTTTTGTGGCATAATTGCCCTAACTATCAGTTAACACAAAACTAACCGAAAACGAGAGAAAAACATTCAATTAGACACAAACGGCAGCCGCCACAAAAGCTACAGATTTTTAAGTCGAAAATATATATATAGTTTTACGTATTTAAAAATACGCCTAACAATATAAATTGTATACCTAAATATATAACGAAATATTAGATACAAGTTTCACGCACTTAAAATCACATAAATACTTTCGATTTCAGAGAAATGCTAGAAACAAGTCTACATCCCTTCATTTCGAAGGCGACTGCGATAGTTTTTTAGTTTTAAAGGAATCACACCAACGACGAGATCCATAAAAGAGTAAAATCCTAAAATACATGCTGTATAGAGGATAGTTGTTCCGCTTCCTCGGTGGACTACAAGAAATATCCACCCAGCGCTCATCAGGGTACCGACAACGCTACTATACATGCAGTCGCCTTCGAAATGAAGGGCTGTAGACTTGTTTCCTTCAGTCATCTCAACTATGTTGGGGTTTGGAACCTTCGGCAACATGCACTAAAACAGAGTTTTATCCACAATACCGAAACAGAATCTATGCACTCAACGCGCGTTTCGCTAACCATGTTAGCATCATCAGAAGTACCGTATAATCATCAGTATACTAGAGGACTCCAAAAAGCTTTTAAGGAAGTAGGTTTAAAATTAGTATACCAGACTCATTTTAACATTAAGAAACTATTAGGTGGTCCAAAGGACAAAATTGAAATGCTAGAAAGAAGTGGAATATATGAAATTGGATGTATGGATTGTAACCAAAAATATGTTGGGCAAACTAGACGATCTATACAAACGAGATTCAAAGAACATATAGCTCATTTAAAGTATGGTAGAACAGAAAAATCAAGTGTTGCCGAGCATGCTTTTGATAATAATAAAAGAATAACAATAAAAAGTTTAAAATTAATTCATAATATAACTGAAAGGAGATTATTAGACGCATATGAAATTATGGAAATTATTAAATGTAAGAATAGTTTAAATAGAGATAGAGGGCCTTCCGTATAGTCCAGTGTATTGGTTAATCCAGCGTGACTAGTGGGATTCCAGGATTGGTTCTTTTTAGTTCCGCGTGATTTTGATTCAACAAACAGTAGTATAAAACAGTGGCGAAGCGTACGAGTAGACAAGGTAGACACTGTCTACCCAAAAATTGTCTACCGTTTATTTGCCATTAATTTATTTGGTGAAATTGTACCAACTCTTTAACTAACATTTAAAAAAACCGTAATAGGTACACAACACACCACCGACTTGCTCTCCTTATATGTCTATGAATCTCCAAACGAAATAAAAACCGCCTAATTACAATTTCCGGACCCCAGGAAGACATTTCGAGATTTGTCTTACGTTTGATATGGTCGGCTGCAGTACTTCAGTTTTGTTTTGTTCCAGGACTACTGTAAGCTATGTATATGTTTTTATCGAATATTTATGTATGTTACTTTTATATGTTAATATGTATTTTTTACCCTCTCTATATTTACTAGCACAAAATGTTACCATTTTATTGAAGTGAAACTTCTTTAGCGAGGGTAGTCAGAAAAAGTGAAAGTTGAAATGGTTATCAAAGTGAAACGCCTTTGTTTAATTAAGCATGTTGCAGTAAACTAGAGGGTTGAAATTTTCAGGACATGTAGCCGGGGCAAAATGAAGATTCTGGACGAAAACTGGACACTCCTAAAACTAAAATAATTCATTTCGGGAGAATGGGAAGAGCTACGGGGTCAAAATTTGTATGGGGGGCCACCTTTGACCACATGGAAACGGGGCTCTAATTTAGGGGGAGATTTCGGGGAAAAAAACTTTTTTTTGCCGATATCTCTGCAACGGAGCCTCGGATCGAAAATCTAACAAGTGATGTTACCTAGTCAACCCCACCTCCCTGGATACCCAAAAATTTTCGAAAAATGGGAAAAATTTAAAAAAACGTAAAAAATTGTTAGGGACGTTAATCAAAAGTATTATAAAACGAAATAAGGAAAAAAATAAAAAAATTAGAGAAATGCGGTTTTTGGTGAAAAAAGCGCAATAGTTCATCTACGAGACCGGAAATGGCAAAAATGGGAAGAATAAAAATGCTCTATGACAAAAAAAAATCAAAAATTTTCGAAAAAATGGGAAAAAATTGAAAAAAAAAACTAAAAAGTTATTCGGAGAGTTATTAAAAGTATTAAAAAACGGAATAAAAAACAATTAACGAAAAAAAAAACAAGAGATTGGTAGCAAAGTTAACGAAAGTATTATAAAACAAAATAAAGAAAAAAAATATAAAAAAAAAGTTAGAGAAGCGCGGTTTTTCTGTGAGGTACATATTTTTTTATATTTTATTAGTATATATCATTGTTTTATTTCGTAAGGATTATAAAGCGGAGAAATAAGAGTTGATAAGCATTTTTTGACATTAACAACGATTTTTATTATCTTTGTCTACCCGAACAAAAAATTCACGCTTCGCCACTGGTATAAAAGGGAGTTAGGTAGATTTTAATTTTAGTCTTAATCATCTCCTGATGATGCTAACATGGTTAGAGAAACGCGCGTTGAGTGCAAAAATTCTGTTTCGGTATTGTGGATAAAACTCTGTTTTAGTTCAGTCATCTCATTTCCATGCCTTTTGGCGATAATTCACATGCTGGTTTATAGTAGCGTTGTCAGTACCCTGATGAGCGATGGGTGGATGTTTCTT
>JAEQML010083877.1:0-10317 GCA_016904865.1 Pissodes strobi | reverse complement strand
TCCGGATGGCTTGGCTTTGGTTTGAAATCGCTGCTAGAACAAACCTAATGTTTCAAAATTATTATTCTTGTCACAACTCAACGTTACTACGGTAATTTTTTATTTTTTTCTATAATTGCAGTATACGAAGTATTAAGAAAATTATTAGTGGAAAAAACTTACGTATTTACTACAGAACTGAAAAACTTTTACGTATGTGATGAAGAACTATATTGCCATGGACCTGTTCCCTCAATGGACATGGAATAATCAAGAAACTGCACGAATATTATGTGCTTCATTCGTGGCTCTCCTTGGTATATTTTGTAAAGGTAGTGAAGTGTTAGAATTATTCATTCATGTTCTCCATGTTCCAGGAATAAGGTGAAAAAGTAATGTTCTGAAGCAAACGTAGAAGGGGGCGTTCTATGTATTTCCAGTTGTACGACGAACGGGTGCGCTCTAGCCGTCTGTCATGACAGTCTGACAAGCATTGCTGGAGGCGGGATGATGCTGGCCAAACCCTGGGAACATCAGTAGTTCTCAATTGCCCTACTCCATATATGAGTGATATAGGTCAATATATCTCCTGTCGATCTCTTTTTGCGGAAGCCGTGTTGATTAACGCTACTAGGGAACTTGCACATTTTTTTTTATTTCAATAATCTGTTCTACTACGCTAAAAAAGGAGGTGTGCCAAACCTGAAGTGTTAAATATCACCCGATTTGTTTCTATACATTTTTAAAGTTACCGTTAAATCCGCGCCTGCCACTTTTATTGCGACTCGCAGAGAGAGACAGCAGGTTATGCTTTAAGTTTTTAGGTTTAGTGGGTTGTAATATTTTCTTTTGTCTGTGACAGTGTTTTTGGTTTGTATTTTATGTTTTGAACTAAAATGGAGAAAAGACAGCTCATAAGGCTTACCAATGCACACAAATACGACATTTAAATATTCACATTAAAGGTACAGATTTCTCTGCAATATATTCTTCATTTTACAATGTTATATGGTAGCTGCATCAATACTTTATCAGGAATAAACTCAACGCAAACGTGCTTTATTTGCGGTTCGTCTTTCAAGGAGATGAACACAGATAAAGTTTTCGAAAGGGTGACAAAAATTGAAAATCTTAACTTTGGCCTTCCCTTTATTCATGGACAGTGGCGTGCACACAATGAAAGCACAAATGCATTGCCTACCCTGATGTTTTGACATTTTTTATATTTTCCTATTTAATTTTAATCCCGATAATATAAATTATAGTTTTACTAATAAGTATAATCCAAATTTAAAAAGCTTATCTTAAGCGCCAATTAAAATATTAATTATATTATAGAAAAACATCACAGTCTACAACTCATATTACGCTACCTATATTAAACGGAATAATATTCTCCGACGGCAATCCGCTAAAAAGCATTCCATAACAAACCGAAGGCATGAATTTATACCGTCAATACTGGATTTACTATTGAACGGAAAAGCAGTGCTTGAAAAAAGACAGCCAAATGAAACGTTACATAAAAAGAGAAGAGACAAAGCATGCGAAGATGGTCCGGGCCGACGCGACGCAACGATAAGTGCTGTTGCCAAAATGTGCTCTCTTTAATTAATATTTTGATAGACATTCTTTTTTACCAAGGATCATATTGTTATTGGTTTTTTGCGCTTTAGTAATTGGTTTGAAAGCGATTACCGGTTACATCATTACAGGGCTGGTTAAGAAAGCTTTATTATTTAATAATGTTTAAAATTACAGTACATGGGGCATCACTAAATTTATTAATATTTCGATATATGGGTATTAATAACGCCATGCATTTTTTTTGCAAGAAACTGAAACCCGATAATACAACACCGGCATTGGCCAGCCATAAATAAGAATAATCTCAGGTTCCCTTTTCCATGTGCCCTATTCTTGTGTGAGATTGGTATTTGACGCCCTGCGCTTTTAGCTATAGTTTGGAAAGCTTAGTTAGTTTAGTACTTATATAAGGGGTTGTTGTTTTCTTTGTGGGTTAGAAAGAAAACCTCGATATTTTAATAAAAAAATCCATGACATTTATTAGTTGCTCTGCAGGTGTCGTCATAAAATTAAAATTTATTGTTGGCTTTGCTAACTCTTTGGTGAAGAAGGAAATGTGCAGAGTAAACGTGGGTATATTGATTTAAATAATGTGTCAAATACCTCAGAAAAACAAGGCCAGTCCACTAACCATTTACAGCGCGTTTTCTTTGCATAGTTTTGGCGAAACTCGAATTTAACAGGCTTAATGCCTGCATTTTTTGGAGCCTCAAAATGGACGTTTTTGGGCGTGGCACCTGTAAAAAAATTCTACCTACGGCGGCGCATGCAGCACGCTTACTCCTTCTGTATCATTTCCTATTATGTTGCCTACCCTCTCCTAAACGGCACTGCACGCCACTGTTCATGGATCCGTTATATTGCCAATAAAGTAATGGCAAGTTAAGGACCCTGGAAAGGAAAAACTTGTTGAAAACCAAAAACGAAAACTTTAGAAGGGTTTTAAAGTTCAAATGGGATTAATTATTGACAAACCAAAACCAGGCTATGGATCCACGAATTATGGGAATGTGGCTAGAAGGATTTTTCAAAACTCATAGTTAAGTGCCTCGATAACCGGCATTAACAAAGAACTTATTTAAAAATTTTCAAAAATTTTAAGAGTTGTGTCTATAGGACAAAAAATCAAGTTGATGCAGTTTCAGCGGATTTTTAGGGAATCGAGAAATCTTTACATTGAATTATATCCTTGGTACTATATGCCTTGCAGTATCCATACGATTCTAATTCATGGAATTGAGGTTATCCAACTTTTTGATTTGCCCATAGAGCAACTAGCCGAGGGTGCACTTGAAGCAAGACATAAAGACGTCCGAAAAGTGCGTTTGAAACACACAAAACTTCCTTTCCTTTTTCTAAGATTGTTTATTATATTATTTAACCATTTTAAGATCTTTATTTTTTCTAAGTACCTTATTTCTGAAGTTCTATATTAATTAAAGTTAGTAGTATAATTTTAAATATATGTCAAAATTTATTGAATTATTTTTACCTATATGTATTTATTATTATTTTTTTGTTTAGTCTCACATTTACATATGTGATAAAAGGTAGTGAGGGCTTTCGCAAAATTCACACCTTGTTGACTTATGTTAGGATTTTCCTGACTATCCGACATGTTTCTAGGATCACTCATTTTTGCATGTCTGTTATTAGTTGATGTGGAAGATTATGTTTCATGAATCCTGCGGGTAACTACGGTGGTATGAGGCCTGTGACTGAGATGACTACGGGGAGGATGAGGACTTCTTCCATTTCCACATTGATTATATTTCCTCAGCTAGGTCCGTGTATTTTCGTATTTTCTCTGTTGTTGTCTTCTGTATGTTGTGGTCCAGGGGGTGTGCAATATGTATTAACATTGTGATTTTGTTAATTTTGTCTATAACTGTTATATCTGGTCTATTGTTTATAATTTTTTTTTCAGTTATAATTCCTCGGTCCCAATATTTTTTGTAATTCTGGTTCTCGTTGACTTGGTCTGGTGTGTATTTGTAGTACGGCTCTTCTATTGTTTTAATGTTATGTTTGTGGAGTAAGTATTTGTGGAGGATTTTGACTGTCAGATAGTGACTGTTTAGGTATTCTGTTTGTGCTAGGATAGAACATCCTGATGTTATGTGTTGTATCGTCTCGGGCATGGATTTACACACTCTACAGTTATCGTATTCTATGTTAGTTTTTGTTATGTACTTTTGGTAATTTTTTGTCGGCACAACTTGGTCCTGTATGGAGAACATGAATCCTTCTGTTTCACTATACAGGTGTACGAGTTCGATCCACTTGGTTGACAGCTGATGTTGTTTATCTAGATCGTTCTTGAATTTCCCATGTAGTTTTTTGCTGTTCCAGGTCTGTGTGATGTTTGTGAGGAATGTTTTCTTCTCTATTTGTTGCATTTGTGTGTGTGTGCTGAGTGGTGTGTATTTTTTGTCTGCTTGTTTGATAGACGCGTGTAGTGGTGACTGCGTTGCCTTCATGTTGAAGTATCTTTGTAAGCTATGCATTTGAATGTTATGTGTTAGTTCGATGTTGATTAGGTCTCGTCCTCCTTGTTTCCTAGGTAGATACAATCTTTCAACAGCCGAGTTAGGATGTAGGGCTCTATTATCCGTTAGGATTTTTCTTGTTAGTCTGTCTAGTGCTTGTACGTCCGTTAAGGTCCATTGTATGACTCCGAATGAGTAGGTTAGTATGGGTATTGCCCAGGTATTTATAGCCTTAATTTTATTTTTTGCGTTGAGTTGGGTGTGCATGATTCTTCTTAGCCTGTTCTTGTATTTGTTTTCTATGTTTTCTTTCATTTCTTTCGTTTTAGGTATAAGTGTTTCGTTTACTCCTAAGTATTTGTATGTTTCATTGCTAGGTAGTGTAGGGAATGTTATGTTCTTTATTAAAAGCTGTATGTTGTTAGTTTCCGTTGTTTTACCTTTTTTTGCTATAAGTGATGTGCATTTGTCTAGTCCGAAGTTCATTCGTATGTCCTTAGAGAACTTAGTAGTGGTTTCCAATAGCGAGGATAGTTGATTTTGGTCCGGAGCATACAACTTTAGATCTTCCACGTAGAACAGGTGTGATATTTTGTAATCTTTTGTTGGGCTGTATCCAATATTTATCGACTTTAAAAGGCTGCTTAGTGGGTTGAGAGCTAGGATAAACCATTTTGGGCTCCATGTGTCTCCCTGGAAGATTCCTCTTCTTATTTTTATGTTATTAATTTCTAGACCTGTGTGGGGTAGGGTGAGTATTAATTTTGTTTCCCAATTTTTCATTGTTTGTTAAGGAAGCGTCTGATGTTCTGATCGATTTTATAGATTTCTAAAATGTGGAGCAACCATGTATGTATAATGTTAATTTATTATAAAAAATAAACATAATAAAGTTACATAGCGTACAAGCCAGCATACATTTTTACAATTTTTTTGTGTGCCAGATATAGCTTAGTGTATTAGCTACCCAACGGTTATTATTTAGTTTAAATCCGTTGTGTACAACAAGAGTAATGGTTTTTGTCCATTTATCGAATTTATCCCATTCACTCAAAGCAATGTGCGGCGGCGCGCCGACAAACTGATTATGCTCTTCTACGTCACGACCAGTGAACGCGCGTTTCCGAGCGCCTGAAATAATTCGAATTTCTTGACATTTTTATTTCAAGATTTTGGCCACAATGAATTTAATTAATAGATTCTCTTTTTACTAAACTTTTTTATAGGATTTCCACTTATGGTTTTTAGCATTTATTTCGGTTTTTATTTGTCTGTGCAAGTTCCCTATTCTTCTGTGGGTCTTAAGGTACTTGAGCAGTTGCTAACTGAACACGTTCCATGACTTTAGAGGTTATTGAAGCAATGTAATTGGACGATAGTGGTTTTCCGTTTTCTGGCCTCTTTAGTCCAGGTTACACTCGAGCCATTTTCCAAGAATATGAGTAAATCCCCTTGTCTGAAAAAAATGGGTGGTAGTTCGTTGCGCAGTTCTTAATACGATGGCAGGTATTTCATCTGGTCTTGATGCCTTCTGCATGTCTAGCTCTTTGGAGATGTTACGAATATCACGGTGGTGAAACGGAACTTCTGTCATGGTAGTGTTGATGTTGAATATGGTGGGGAGATCCTTGCCTTGGCGAACTTGGCGGTAGGTAGAGTGCGATGAAAACATTTCGGCAAGAATGTTTGCTTTTTCCCTTAGCTGTCGTCGCCGTGACGCCGCTTTCGTCCGTCAAAGGTGGGAAATACGAATTTGTAAAGTTATTATTTACTGCCTTTGCTACCGACCAAAAATTCCTGCAGCCACTGGGACATCGCAAAAGTTTATTCCTGGTTCTTTAATGGTGTTTGTCCTTAGTTTCTCGCTTCGGTAAAATAACTGCGACTTTCGGCGGTCTGATTTTGCTGCCAGGACTTGTCGACTTGCTGTTTCCTGTACCTACGGCTCTTTCGCATCTTCTGTCGAACCAAAACTTTCCTTTCGACAGTAAGTTGATGGAATTTGGGGTATATGCTTCCATTCCTGAGGCGATTACTTGCGTGATCTCTTCGCAACAGACCGACTGGTCGTCAGTGCCAAAGCAGACGTCGCGTTGAGCCAAGGAAAATCTAGATTGAACTCTCTTAGATCCTCAGAGTTGTAATGCCAGATTTTACGAGGCAATCGTAGATCTTTCTGTATTAGTGGCAGGTCAAAAACCGTTGTATTAGGTTTGATATTTAAGTGATAACCAACACACTCTATTTGATAATAACTCTAATACCTCTTAAAAATGTTGACAGTATTATATTATATAACATAAACATCTAATATATTATTCTGTAGTTCTAGATTAGAACGATTATTATTAACATGTCAATCTCAATAAAAACAAAAAAAAATCCATAATATCCCCTGAAATATCTTAGTGAAACATAGAAAACATAAAGAAGTTCCTTTTATAAAAAATATTTTCTCTTTTATTATTCCAAATATGACGCCCGACATCAGGAGATTAGATCCGCATAACTAATAAAGGGTGTTACAACGCCTAATAATAATAATGTAGAGCTTTGTCTAAGCACCACCAAAGGAACCATTTTTTTTACTGTTCGAGATATTTATACTATTCTTTTATGACCATTATACGCAGACATTAAATAAAGCAAGTTTCTTGAGCATTCTTATTTTGGGCACGGATTTTGTTTTTTAGCTATAACATATTCCAACAATATTTTGAGTTTCTTCTGTGATTATATTTCTTAATGTCACGTTATTTTCAATGGCGCCTGACATATTATCCGAGATTTGCTTACCGTTCAGCTAAACTCTAAATAAATTACTTACCATTGCGTCTCAGCAACTAGCCTACCGCTCTAAAAATAGACACAGTAAGTCATTCAAAATAGCATGGCTGTACACCAAAATTTAAGTTATCTTGGCTGAGAGTGGCCTATGTTAAATTAGCTAATAGCTTATTGCTTACTTTTTTTATGGCAGTGGCACATACACTAAAGGGAGATCCTATGGCGCTCGACGAGCGGTGTGTAAGCGAAGATGTTGATTGACATGGTTCTTGAATAGTTGTAGGTTGTAATTAGTGGGAAACAGATGTCCGAGGAGTGAGCTCCACAGTGATGTAGTGCGCCAGACAAACTGCCACTGCGAACTTCAAATCCTAATATGACCCACCCTGTCTTTAGAGCGCATTGTCCAGTTGTTGTAGCTCTAATTAGGCTCTATAAAAACCTTCGTTTAGGTTGCTTAATTATAAAATAATATATTCCTAATATACCAATAAATATTTATATTCTACATGTACGCTTTTATAAAGTTACTAAAATAGTGCTTTTCTAGGGAAAAAAGAGAATTTGCATTCAACACAATAGCACCAATTCAAAAAACGTTTTTCCATTACTTGAAATAATATTTTCAGTCGTCAAACCGTTTGAAATTCAATTTGCATCTATGCGCCAGAACACGCTATATTTAATTATTTACCACGTGATCACTACCTAATTTTAATTCAATTATTTCAATAATTGTTGCGGTCATATATAAATAATTTAGTGTAGTAATTAACCGTAATATAAGAGAATTATTCAAATGGTAGTTAGTAAGTGATTACTTCCCTTGTTCTACCAGGAGTCCGCTATTTTGTAACCCTGCTAGGATCGGCATTGGCTACTTTTCAGTGTAATATGTTAAGGATTTGCAGGCCGGTTAAATAGCATAAAAATTACAGCAGAATAAATGGATAAAATATTGTCACAAAAAGATGATGCGCAGATAATCTTACAGATCAAACCTATGTGCCGCTTCTTGTATCGTTCGCTTTTACGGAATCAAAGATGATCATTTTCAGTTTTGTCAGGTTGACTTTCAGAATTATTTAATAAGCGATTGAAGTGAGATCCAGAAAGCGACCGAGTTGGAAATTATGTTTATCAGAAACTAAGGTTTTCTAAATATCATTTTCTATTTCTTAGAGCCTGGAATATACCTATAATTTTAATAATATCCTAGCCTACTGAGTCAAATTACTTAACTCAAAATATCTATTTATATGAAAAGTAGAAGCAAAGGGTGTGAATAGAACTAACAATTAACTAAACTATTAATTGTGATTGTTTTAATTAGTGTTGTATTTTTATGCGTATTCTTGGATATTTTATTTCATATTCTGAGCTTTATACTGATTGCTAGCTTTGTCCATCTGACTGGTATAGGTTTAGATGCAACTAACCTACCAAAATCACGGGAAATATTGCCATTTAGAATAGACAACTACAACATAAGCGACCTAAATACAAACATTAATTCAGTTCACCAACTTCCAGAAGCAAATAGTCTCCACGTACTACTGCCGATAGAAATATAAGCATGTTCTACAACAACAATAAACTACCCCAATCCTGGTTATAACTTACACTCCCGATTTAAACATAAGTTCGGAATATATCTTCTTGCCTGAAGCGATCTTTCGTGTCACCGGGAGGAACACTCGAACCGAGTAACCTTGACATCATGTGGTTCAAGTCCACTGCAAGGGATTAACCAAATTAATATGCTGTCAAGTTGTCTCTATCGCCCTCTGAACGTACCTTTTTTTATAACACTATCTACCAGTTTTGATCCAATACAGGCTGATGACTCCAATTCAGAAATAATCATTCTGAAACATTTCAGTGTCCACAACACCACCTCGCTCAAACATCACAGCATAACCGATAACAAAAGTAGAGAAGCTGAAGCATCTGCCAGCAGCTACAGACTCAACTTGTAGACGAACCAACCAGGAACTCAGAAAGGGACGAATTTGCCGCGCTCCTAGATCTTCTTCGAATCACAAATTCTGACCAGTACACAATTACAGTTGGTCAGCCATTATGTATCTCCGACCACAAACTTGTTACAACGACCGTGCTAGGGTGCCGCACCAAAGCGCATCCTAAAGCTGATGTATTCCATTCAGAAGAGAGCTGTGCGTCTCGTCGGCGATCCAGGGTTGACCCGGGATTTGAGTAGTCTAGAACATCGCAAATATGTGGCCGAGATATTCATGTTTTACATATGTTTTCACGGCAAACGTGCCCAGGATTTTATTCCAATATTTTGTACCAAGCACTTTGACATATTCCTTCTAAATTCGAAATCCGTTCCTCTGTTTGGATCTTCAAGGTTCTGCTTTGTGGAACTTTTATGGCTTCGGACGTTTTTGAATTGCCTTAGATCGAGATCCTGAATCATTGTTAAAATAACCTACTATATTAAGCATGAGTATTTTTGATTCATCAAAATACAGCATTTTGGTAGTGTATTTTTAAGATATTTAATGGCATTGATATACTTCAAAGTTTTGGCGTAACACCTAATTAGTAATAGACGTTCATTTTTGTTGGTGATTTTTTTGTTTCACCTAATTAACGATTGATAAATAAGGATGCAGTTATTCCAAATGAGTATACTATAAACACACTCAAAAAATCACCCTGTAGGTTAAAAACTGAGGAAACAATAATTTGAAACTGGAATCGTTAGTTTCGTCAAAAAGTATGATACCAAATTGAAAACTTCAACAATCTCTCTTTGATAATAACTCTAATAGCTCCTAATAATATCGAGAATATTATATTTATGTCCAATAGACGTAAAAAGAAACGTAAATATATAAAACACTTTGTACAGCTAGATAGAACGAATGCTTGAGACTATTAATAATATCTTAATCTATCAATACAAATAAATCTTGTTTCCAATAATATCCCCTGAAATATCTTAGTGAAACGTGAAAAACATGAAGAATTTCTTTTATAAAAATATTTTCTATTTTATTATCCCAAATATGACGCACGACATCAGAAGATTAGATCACGAAGCGCCAATAAAGTCTGTTACAACGCCAAATAATAATAATGTAGGGCTTCGTCAAAGTGCCATCGAGGGGATCATTTTTAAAAAAGGGGATCATTCTTGAAAAAAAGGGCAAGCTATAAAATGTTAGAAGAATGTGACAATGAATGTTATGCAAACCGGCTACAAATTAGCTAAAACAGTTTAGTGTTTTTTTTATGAGAACTTTTAATGGTTTCGAACAGGTTTGGATTTCTGAGCGCTCCCAATGATTTAAATGGATGATATCATAAAATAGGATAAGTGTATATATTGACGAATATTTAAAAAATGGACACCTTTATTGTTACCAGCTTAAGAAGAAATATTAGTTGAAAATATAAACTATGTTGGGGTTTGGAACCTTCGGCAACATGCACTAAAACAGAG
>JAEQML010083876.1:0-10317 GCA_016904865.1 Pissodes strobi | reverse complement strand
TTATGTGAAGAATGTTTTCGAAAATATAACTTGAAGGTAGTGTCAGAATGTTCAGGCAGACAAAAGCATCCCTGCTTTCATCCCTGTACGCCAGATTAGATATGACACGAATAGCCCTTCGCTGCAACCCGAAAATCCTCTCTGATTGAGCAGAATGCACCCATGCAATCACTCCATATGTCATGACCGAATGAAACAAAGCAAAATAAGCAGACATTAAGGTTTCCCCTGATACACGATCTGCGAGACTCCGAAGTACAAAGACAGCACTCCTAAGTCTCCCAGAGGGCCCCATTGGAGTCCCGGGTCCAGAGTGACTCCCAGAAATTTTACCGAGTCAACGCTGTTTAGGTCATTATTATTTCTCAAAGAAAAAATGATGTATTTTGTCTTGTCACCGTTTAGCATTAGTCCATTCGCACTGAACCAGGCTTCAGTTCTTAACCGTGCCTCACCTGTCTTCCGGTGTACTTCATCTTTGGTATCAGCCGCCAGTGATACTGTGGTATTATCAGCAAAAAGGGTATATATAACATTACTATCTACCAAAGCGAGATCATTTATGAAAATTAGGAATAGGATTGGACCCAGAACAGAGCCCTGGGGTACTCCAACATTTAACACCCTTTCTGCTGAGAACACCCCACCAGCACCAACTACCTGTGGCCGGTCTTTCAAGTATGATGCAACAAGAGCAATGTTCTTCCAGCAGAAAGCATAGTATTTCAACTTTTCTAGCAGGAGGCCATGCGAGACACAGTCAAAAGCCTTGCTAAGGTCACACAGCAATACAGAGCCATACAAACAGTCCTCATAAGAGTCCATGACATGGGATAACAAGTTCAGAACAGCCTGAACAGTGCTTCCCCCCCCTCCCCTAAAACCAAACTGACTGTTAGTAAACAAATTGTTACCCTCAAAGTAGGCAGCAATTCTGGCTGACATACACTTCTCCACAATCTTTGAAATTATGGGCAACAATGCAATAGGTCGGTAGTTTGAGGTGTCATTTCTGTCACCTTTTTTAAAGACCGGAGTTATTACTTCTTGCTTCAAAAGTTGTAGGAATGTGCCCTCCTCAAAACAAAGGTTAATTAATTTTGTAAGTGGTATAATTATCAGGTTTTGACTTTATAAGTTTAACAGTAATACCAAAGATATCTGAACTATTTTTGTTTTTTAAGTTATCAATTATTATATCTCTTATTTCATTAAAAGTAGCCACTTCAAAGGCAAAGCTGGCATATGGAGAGACGCCTGCCCTAACAGCTTCTAGAGGGTCAATATGTGAGTGTGGAATATTATTTATTATGTCATTGGCAATATTAGCAAAAAAGTTGTTAAATTCATCAGGAGTTATGTTGATATCAATATTACCTTTGTTGGCTTGAC
Source organism: Pissodes strobi (assembly GCA_016904865.1). Lineage (NCBI taxonomy): Eukaryota > Metazoa > Arthropoda > Insecta > Coleoptera > Curculionidae > Pissodes > Pissodes strobi. The sequence goes on along the minus strand of JAEQML010083876.1, from coordinate 8,925 downwards.
CCCGATGACTATTTATAATACTCCACATTGACTTTGTTGGGTTTTTAGATGATGCTATGATTTGATCATTTGCAGCGCTCTTTGCCTCCTTTATGGCCTTCTTATATGTAGTACGATAGCTTCTCAAATCTACCAAATCTCGAGGCCTATTGTATTGCCTAGCAATTTTCCCCCAGAAAGAAGAGATGATCCCTCATGCAACGTAACTCAGCAGTAAACCAATCTATATTATTAGGGTTATCAGTCCTAACTCTGTATGTTTTTTTCAGGAAATGATTGAATAAATGCCCCTTCAAGATGATGCATCAGGACATTAAACTTAAAATCAACGGATGTTTCTTTATTATTTACAAAGTCCCATGAAATGTTTTCTACAAAACTATAGAATTTAAACAACCCTTGCTGAGTTATTGGCCTAAATGTCTTATTTTCATATTGAGAATTAGTTTTAATTTCAGTAATTAACTGTAACTTCTGTGCAAAGTGGTCAGAAATATGCAGATCCACTAAAGTTGTTAAAAATGAGTGGTTATTGAAATTTATGAAGATGTTGTCCAAGCAGGAGCCTCCACGTGTTGCCTCAGTAATTGTTAATTGTAAACCATAGCTTTCCAAATGATCACAGAGAAGTATGTTTTCTCATTGGTTAGTACCGAACAACACATTAAAGTCCCCCGCCAAAACTACTTTCTGATTTATACCAACCTGCCGCAAGACACCATCCATTGCATCCAGGAAAGCGCCAAAGCAGCCAGAAGGAGCCCTATATATTATTATAACATAAATGTTAACAGGTTTCAATAAAATTGCAGATATCTCAATGCACTTCTCAATGTTAAAGGATACAATACAACTAAAAACTACAAATTCAAGGTCCGATTTAACAAGAATAGGTGTTCCGCCACCTTTTGCTTCTTTTCGAGTGGAAAAGTGTGCCAGCCTAACAGTCGCAACCATTTCATCTTCCTGACACCAATGTTCAGTTAAACATATAATGTTAACATGCTGGTCTATTAGAGATGCCTCTAACTCATCCATCTTATTTCTTGCAGATCGAATATTAAGATGAAGCAATCTTAACTCAAAGCTGCTGCCAAAACTTGGTGACGGTGACGCAGGAAGTTCCTTGGTTCTTACCTCCTTTGGGGTAGGGGTACTATTTTCCTCAAGTTTAAAAAGTCGTTAATGATAACTCCCATTGGCCAGAATTCAGCTTTCGTCACAAGCTCTTTTTTGTTCTTGGTGAATTCCAATCTTCATTGAACTAATGATGTTTTGCTTCTTTGTTCTAAGCTTTTCACAGGAACTTTTCTGTATACCATTTTCTTCTAGGTATGATTCTATGTCGGTGCTCGCTGTTTCCGCTGCTAGACCAGACAAGAACAACCACGAATACTCTGATGTTAATTTGGGAGCAAGTTTCAAGCGGGATGAATTGCTCTTGGTTCCTTTTACTGGGGAAGGTCGGAGATTCCGATTGAATTTCCTCTTGTGGGTCACTTTAATCCAATCATTTTCTGTTAGTTGCGTCACCATTGCTTTTAGGCTGTTTCCAGCTATTTTTTACGTGCTCGTCTGATTTATCCGCTCCATTTTTAGGTTTTGTCGAATCCTAACCCACTGAAACAAAAACATCGTCTTCAGATTCCGATGTTGAGGTTAGAGTTAGAAGCTTCTGCGGCTGCGTCTTTTTTGATGTGGAACGCAGAGATGGTTGCCCGCCATCAAGGGGGATTGCTGTTTTCAATGGTTCCGATTTATGTCGAAGACGAAGGATTTCCGGATTTTGTGATGCAGATGACGTTATCCGCATTTTTCTTTTACCGCCATCTGGCGGGTTGGTTTGTAGGTTCGGGGTTTTTGCTGACTCCTGCGCGTTAGTGGATTGCTCCTGCGCTGTTGTCGGACTTGTAGGATCATTTGAGAAAGAAATGGAAACTTGTTTAACTTTTTTGTGAATGGAATTTGATGTTTTTTGTTGTCCATCAAGTTGTTTTTCCTTCTCGAGGAAATTTGGTCTTTCCTTTAGAAGCGAATTATTCTCTGTTAATAAAGCATTTTTATCCTCCAATGTTTGAACAAGCTTCAGAAGCAATAAAATTTAAACCAACGATGCCATCATTTGATTCATTTGTCTGTAGTACAACCTCACTTTTTGGATCTTCTGCGACATGCTTGCACACGGCAGTTTTCTGCCCTCCAGACTGCACTAAACACTTTGGGTGGTACTTTTTTTTACACTTAGCACAACTTACAAAAGCCACTACTTTTTTATTGCAGTGAAAACATATTAAATTTCGATTTATTTCAGGACCGCTCGATTGTACGTCTTCATCGTCGTCGGCCATCTTTAGACAAAGTACTAGTGAGGACGTTATCGACTGCAAAATGTAGACTATCACTGGACATCGAAGTGGTCTCGTCTTCAAATTACGTCGAGAACCTCTTTCAGCAAAATATTTACCTTCTGAAATAAATTACTTAAACATGTAATGAAAGTGGTAAAAATTCCATCGAGGGAAAAGCGAGGAAAAATTTGAGAATACATGGGCTGGTTATATGAGAATCATCTATATCTTAGTGAAATGAGATGGCTTTCGAGGCGTCTCGAAAAAGCTTTTTCAATTAAGGACAAAACTTCCGAAATATGCATACAAGAGCAGACTAAGCGAGATGTAGATCCCAGTATAAAATATGTTCATTGGCAACTTTACTACTCATAAAAAAACTTCAACTAAATGTTGTGCATTTGTTTATTAAAAAAAATGGAAAATTATTATGAAATGCAAAATAAAGCACAAATTTCTGTATCATTCTTATAATATATAAAGAACGATTTTTTTATTTTATTATATCGTATTGGTTAGCGTGCAGGAATATAGCTTATAGATCGGGATCGGTATAGGTCAGGATAGAACAGATGATAAAGAAGGCACTTCAGTTAAAAACAATAACTAGACATTGGTCCTAGTTAGTGAGAAAACATTAACAATGTTGGTCAGAAGCTTGATAAGATTATATTATACCCGATTACCAAGGTGTGCATGTTCTCTCGATTGGGGTATATTTATGAATTGTTTATAGGTCTTTGACCACTGTTTAATAAATATAGTTTTTTTAAGAATTTGTGTTGTGTTTCATTTATAGTCCGCTTTTCACTTAAAGTTTATACTGCACTTGATCTACTGATTCTACCTTCAAAATTATCTTTCTTAGAACTTTGACAAATTTATCATAGCATCGACTTTGACTACTGTGGATATGAAACCCCTGGACTTCACGACCATGTGATCTGTAAAGCTCAGGTTTGTGTAAGGGGAAAAGGATAGGTTAGAACTCAAAGCGCCCATGTGGACTGCCCAGGAGCTGGTTTTAGGTGAGACGCAAAGTCTGCCGAACTGGTGGTTCGCTAGAATTTTTATATGATAAAATGTGCTGATCGTTGCACGTTTAAGGTTCATAATCGCTCCCGTTGACTGCTCGCGTAGTTTATAATTTGTCTTTAATGTTTACATAATATTTTTAAGTTCAAACTTAGGACAGGGTGATATTTATTTAGTGGTTCACAATATCAAATATACAGCTAATAACAAAACGCTGTGCTAACTTAATAATATTATTCTAATAAACATATTCTTAATAATATAATTAGATCATAGTATCATAGCAAATTAGGTTACACAACCATTATACACATGCCTTTTTATCTCCGATTGCCTTTTCACTTGAAATGATCGATCTATATTTCATTTTTCTTTCGTACGATCTGTGACTTCGCATTTTATATCGTTACATGCTCCTGGGCTTATTAAACTAGAAATGTTATTGAGCTCTGAGCTAAAGCTGATGTTGCTTCACCCAAATCAATGTCAACTTTTTGTAAAGGCTTTGACACATGAAAGGAGTCAGTAATATTTTCCTTAAGTTGCAACTTCCGTCATTTCCTTTTTTACGATTTTAGTTCAATTTCAGATCGAGCTTTTCGAATATCAAAAAATTACATCATTCGTAACATTAGTACAATTGTAGCTTTCCTCGTAACAAACAATGGAATATTTAGATGTTAAAATAAACTTGAAATTTGGTTTTGATTAATTTAATTCATGGAATCCGTAGAAGCTTTCTGTTCCTTAAAAATTGATAGGTTCACCATTTGAATTTCAAATAATAGTCTTTGCAATTATTTAACTTGAGATAAAAATCAAAATATTGGTACTTCTGATAGAAGTCTTTCTTAACAAAGAATTTTGGAAAACAATGAAAACACTCATTACTTTCAGTTGATTTAATTAAATTCTGTATAATAGGGTGTCCCGTTTTCGCTGTAATTGAGGGGTTCCTCGCTAATTAGCAGAGATAGAGGGATGCGGTTTGTTCGGAAACGAGAGTTTCGGCAAGTAGATTTTTCATAGCTTCTTTTGTTTCTGATATACAGAGCGATTTTGAAAATTTGCAATTTTTTGCCACTCTTAGTAACTCCTTGGGATTTAATTTATTTGAAAATTAAAAATTGTTGCCTAGAGAGTTTTTACGTTTTAACATATACTTTTTTAAGTCCGACACCCTATATATGTTCATAGTAACCCTCCAAAGCCTACTACAAAAAAATTACATATTTTAGAAAAATTTTGATTTAATGACATCAAAAAATAACTATATTCATCTATTTTTGCGGTCCTCTTTTATTACTTATAATGCCCTTACTCTTCGGCTGCTGGTTACTCGGAGCTGCTGCAGGACTCTCGCTTACTTATTAATACCGACTTGAAGTGAATCTGACTTTAAAGAAAAATACCATCGTTTACGAAATTAAATTGTATAGGTACTACCTGCCTACCAGTTCGAGTGACGCGTTACGAATTACGGTGTCATCGAAGATTATTTACAAATATTTGTCTGTATGACCAGAGGACATTGATTAGTATTAATTATCATAGATATGGCATAGAACATGTCTACCAGTGGCATGGTGAGACGTGGTGAAAAATAAAACACATATCATGATGGGTGGTTTAGATTTAGGATATCGTCATTGTTCGCGGAAACAGGTTGTCTGGAAAAGGTATACTGAATTTTGGAGGCCATCGTCAGTGAGGGACCTTGATTATGAGGAAATTAGTATCCACATATAAGTTAAATAACGGAAAAACTAATTATGTTCCTATTTTTCTATGGTCAGGTTATTTATTTAATTGGGGCAGGATTTGTGAGGTCGGAATCTTGAAATATTAACAAAAAAGCCTTGTATTGACATGAAGGTCTTGTTTATGTGTGACATGTAGCATGTAGCTCTTATGGAATTGGTTAGGTAAGCACTAGATAGTGTCATCCTGTAAAGTGATTGCACATAGCTTTATTTCTGGTCACTTGTCAAAAGTTGCTCATTATATACATAGCAGGGCGGTGTCTCTATAGAGCAATTTTTATGAAATACCTTATAAAATTCGGTAGAAGGACCGAACCCATTTTGAGTCTCAAGTGGAATCTTCTTTCCTTATCTTTATAGGCAAAAATAAATAGCGGCGATGACGATGTCATTGTTATTGTGGGAAAAAATGCAGAAAAACCGGAAAATGAACGGAAAACTGTGCAGAGAAAGCCAAGAAATAAGTGACCTGAGCCCACCAAAGGAACAAATAATAACGTTCCTCAGCTGGTGGTGGCTAATCCTAGAGAATTGGCATGGATTTTTGTTTCAGGTTTTCACCCTGACACAACACCAAACAAAATCCTAGACCACCTAAATAGCAATGGAATTGTAAACTTAAATTGCTACAAAATGCGTACAAAAAAAGACCACATAAATAGTTCTTTTAAGTTTTCAGTACCAGCGAATAAAAGAAACAAAACAATGTCACCAGAACTATGGCCAAATGGGATTGTAATAAACCATTTTTTGAATATCCAGAGACGCCTAGACAAATCACCTCTAGGCGTGACCATGTCGACAGCCACACTCGAAATATTTTGAGCGTTTTGCACGTGAATATCGTTTCGTTGCGCAATAACCAGGGTGAGCTGGAGGCTATGCTCTATGATATGAAAGCAGATATTGTCTGTTTTACTGAACACTGGCTTAGAGCGGAAGAAGTCAAGTTACTGAAGCTGAACAACTATAGGGTTGGATCATTTTCCTCTAGAGAGAGTGTCATATGGGTGGAGGAACTGTCATTCTGATACCAGAAGAGTTTTAGAGTTCTTAGATGTTTGTAATGTTGAAAAATGTATTGAAGTCTGTGGAATTTTTATTGAAAATGTAAATTTGTATGTTTTAAATGTTTACAGATCGCCTTCTGCTGTTTTGGTACGTTTCTCGCAGCGATGGAAAGCATATTGAATAGGCTCAGAGCAGGTAAAAAAATTAAAATTACTGGGGATTTTAATGTTCATAACGGGCCAGTTGGATGCTGTGCATATGACTGATCTGTTTGAATCTTTTGGGTTGGGTCAGACCATTTTTTCTCTCACAAGAGAGGATGCTTGCATTGACAACATCTTTGTGTGCCGACATTTAGATGTATCGGAAGCACAAACACTAGAATTGAATTTGTTAGATGATCTTGGGCAGGTCATAACTATATCAACTGATTGTGGGGTGTCTGAGGTTAAACAGGAATGGAAGGTGTGTCGTCCGATGACTCGAGCGGGCTTATCAATATTTTATGATAGGATTGCTGGGTGTTCTTGGGATTTTGTGGATGCATGTGATATGAGTGCTGGAAGTAAGTTTGAAATTTTCATGGATATTTTTGAAAGAGCCTACATATGGTCATTTCCTCAAAAAACATATCGTGTCAGGTCAGACCAGGGTTCAAATATAAGTTGGTTCAATGACAGGCTTAGGGCCATGCGTGATCATCTTGCGCTATTAGTTGAAATGTGCAGGCAATATGCTCATGTGGGTCTTAGGGATGAGTATGGGATATTTAAACTTGAGTATAGGGAATCTATTAAAGAAGCAAAAGTCCAATCCAATGATTCTCATAATCCTTCCGAAACAATGTGGAACATCACTAATACTAGCATGGGGGCACCCAGAATGGAGAGTGAACCCTTTACTGACTCGTCAGACGAATTTAACAATTTTTTTCTAACATTTCACATGATGTGGCAAGCAAAATTCCAGTCATCAACAAAGATCCCATAGACTTTATAAAAGGTATTAAAAACCAACAAATTAATTTTCCACTAGGGAAGTCACCTTTGTTGAAGTTAGAGATATTTTGGGTAACATAAAAAATTTAACTAGCTCTGATGTCTTCGGTGTCAAAGTGAAACTGGTAAAAAGTGTGAAAGATCTTCCTATTATTCCATTGACAAAGCTAATACGCTTCTGTATCAAAGAAGACACATTTCCATTCGTCTTGAAGAAGGCCCTGGTTACCACGGTTGACTGAAAATTATAGGCCAATCTCACTGCTACCCGTATTCTCGAAGATTATGGAAAAATGCACAACTATTTCACGGATTGTCAGTTTGGGTTCCGGAAAGGCAGAAACACTATTCTGGGTATTATGGATCTTGTATCAGTTATTCTATAACATTTCCACTCTTCTCTTTCATTTTTGATTTTTTTTTATTTCGATTTTAATTGAAGTTATTTGAATAAATAAAAGGAAGAGTTAAACGTTCCTTGAATTACCCTGTCGCTGCTCAGATACGTCTTATTGCGGTGGCACTAGGGGTGTGAGTTCGAATTCAGAAAATTCAATCAAGTATGGGCGCCAGATCTAAAGTAGACCGAAAGATAAGAAAAGATAAGCTAAATTGTCAGATTCATTATCCATAATAAGACACCAATGTAAGGAAAGTAAACGCAAGAAATAAAAGATATACTTTCCCTCAAAAATTTTAATAATAATCTTTGACTCTACTGAGTATCTTTTCAAAATTACATCTTAATTCCAACCACCAATTACGCTTGGCATAGGTAAGATAGAATAAGCAATACTTAACAACACTGATCCTAGATTACAATATAATGAGATCGTAGTATATGAAATTAATGATTCTGATAAGCGAATAGCCCATAAGTTACGATCAGCCCATTAATAAGTCAAAAATATTTCATTACATAATCCCAAAGTAATTATAATCAACAGTTTTACCAATCAATAATCTTTATAGGTAATATGAAATAAGCAATACTTATCAAAAACCTTGATTACCTATGATATTTAGAAAATCTGTCAAAATCAGGAAATATTTTTAAATCTATCAGACGTCTCTGAGAGAAATTCAATTTATATTAAATTCAAAGCTTACCTTTGAAAAATTTAAATATAGCCAAATAATATCACCACTTGTGATGTAGTACTTAGAGTAAGGATAATTAATGAATAACAAATTACCAAAAATTACAAATTGAAATGTTTAAAGATTAACACCGAATATCTACAGAATAATTAATCACTATAATACAGAGTACTCATTAAAGATAATTATTTTGATTGATCAGATCAAAATCCAAGTTACGAGGCTTAAAGTTAAAGATATATAATCTCGTTTTGAGATTACGGTAAGATAGCTGTACAATAAAGTAAATGTACAAGATACTTAAAATAAAATTTTGAAATGTTGGTTTTTCTGTTTAAAAAGATGAAATGATGAGGATTTGTGCAAACATTTCTAAAAGGTAAAAAGGATCACTTATCTTATTCCAGACGAGAATCTCCACTTCAAAATGCTTCTTCAGCAAAGTGGCTTCATAACCACGGAGTCATCCCGACCGCGACCATGTAATCTCCACTTTCCAACCAACAATTACATTGCCACCCACCAGGCTACGATTGGAATGGAACGGCATCCGTGAATCTCCTGATCCTCTCCTATAGTCTCCTCACTTGCCCATTTGAATTGAAATTGAGTCCTATCACTCGAACCAGTTCAAATTCAGGAATTCATTAACGTTGGAGTTACAATTAT
>JAEQML010083875.1:0-10317 GCA_016904865.1 Pissodes strobi | reverse complement strand
CGAATGCAAACATGTCATTGACGAAACTAAGGACAAACACAATCAAAAAACCAGGAATAAACTAAAACTAAATAAACTAAACTAAATATCTGGTCGGTAGCAATGGCAGTAAGTAATACCTTTACAAGAATGTTTCTTCCACTTTTGACGGACGAACGCGGCGTCACGGCGACTACAGCTAAGGAAAAAGCAAACATGCTCGCCGAATTGTTTTCATCGCACTCTACCTTAAACGTTCCCCATGGCCAAGCTCTCCCCACCATATCCAACATCAACACTACCGTGACAGAGGTTAAGTTTCACCACCGTGACATTCGTAAAATCTTCAAAGAACTAGGCATCAGGGCCGAATGGAATACCTGCCGTCGTGTTAAAGAACTGAGCCAACGAACTAACACCTATTTTTTCCAGACTTTTTCTCTGTTTTACCAAAAAGGAATTTAATCACCTTCTTGGAAAGTTGCGACGCGCTTTCTGTGTAATAAAAATATTACTATTTTTTTTAAGAAAAATTAAAAGATGTTCAATGCTCGTGGAGCTATGACGAGTTCCACCGAGATTATTATTATTGTACACTTACCGAATTCGACCAGTAATCACTCCATCGCAAAAATATTTACCCGGTAGGTTGGAACGCAAGGCCCTGTAGCAAGTTGTAAAGTGAGCGCGCAATTTGCCCGCTGCTCCGGAGAGAGGTTCTTTAGGCGCCACCGAGTTCGTTACGGACCAAACTGGAGATCCCCGCGTTATTCGTGGAACCTGCCGCTCCTCGACGTAACCTGGCCGGTGAGATTCCGAAAAGAAGAGAACGCCACCCCCAATCTAGGAGAGCTGAAATGTTTTGATACGAAAAATTGTCGCAAATACAATACTATCTCTTTACTTGAAAAGATCAAGATGAGCCAAAAATAGCGATAAATACAAGAAGTGTAAAGGTAAATTGAAAGAAGGCCCAAAATTTTAATAAAAAATACTTTCAGGTACGATACCAATGATTGTGGGTGGTTTGAACTCCCAAAAAAACTAAACCATATAATAATAATGAACTTAGCTATAAGAATAAAACAATTATCAGTGATTGACCAAAACGCTATGAATATTAAAGTTAAAGGAAAATTAAATAGGCACCACTGAAGCGCCTCAGAGTCCCAGCGAGAAATTGGGAGTAGTAAAAAGAAAACTTGGGTTTGGTCTACCGCGCGGGGTCGTGATCACGCAAACCGCAAGGATAAGTTGGGCGCAATAACTTCATAGGACAAAGGGTGCTAATGTAAAATTGACAGTTATTCTAGACACAGTAATTTAAATCTAAACTCTAACCTAAACACTTAGCTTTTTCCATCAAAGTTCCAACATCCACCAAACCGGCTGGGTGGAAAAAACCCTCCCACGCACGTCCAACACGTCTCGCCGGTCCAATGGACGGTCTGGTCACACCAGGTAAGCAAGCTCCGCTAGGCCAAATCTACAGCAGTCCTGACAAGTAGGCGAACCAACAAGTTTCCGCCTGGTGAAAAGGCTTCCAAATTCTCGCCCGGTGGAAGGACAATCAATCTCCTGCCCGGGGAAAGGACCCTAGGAATGAAAACACTCCCTAGTAACGAGTCACAACAATATGTGTACCGATTGCTATTATATACTCTCCGTTTGAAAAAAAATAATTTAGCATAAATTCAAATTACCGATTAAAGAGATTTTTTTATTTTAAATCTAATTCAGTAATGAACTAAAAGTTAAAAACCAACAAAGAATAAATGAGGAAAAAAATGCATCAGCGTAATAATATATTAGAGCAATCGACATATTTACAACTAAAACTTAATACGAGTTATCCCGAAAACTAAATAGGTTCAGTTCGCCCAAGGGAAGGCAACATCATCAGTTAAAAATAATATTACAGCCGTTTAGAAAGAGGAAATAAATAGTGCAATCATTCAGCTTGACACCGCAAAATAAACGTACATAATCGTTGAAAGCAGTGACTAACAAATAGTACAAAATAACAGATAAATGAATGTATGTAATTGGATCTTCCTAGTCTCGTGCAGATAAAATCCATACCATATTGATAAAAGAATTCAAGTAAAATCTAACGAACAAAGGCACTAAAATAAACTTTAATGAAAAATCATGCTAACAAATTTGCCAAATAAATGGTCTGTGACTGAGACTCTCCAATATTGTTATAAAATAAAAGGTACAACTTTTCCCGAATTTAAATTTAATAATAAGTGAAAAGTTCAAGTACGGTCCACATAGCGACCCAAAAGCAGCAAAATATACTTAAATGAAAACATCGCACTAAACGAGTTTGGCAAATAAATAGTCCGAACGACTTTCCAATATTAATATCAAAAAAATAGCGTGCCTCTACCTTTAATTTTAATAAATCGAGAACAAAGTTCAATAAAGTAAACGCCAACGAACGAAAAAAACGCCGAAAATATGTACTCTACATTTTACGACATGATCTGTGGGCTTCCCTTAGTACAGTATCTAATAATAAACAAAACTGAATTAGCCAGCCCCTAACAAACGATTTTCCGGTTTAGTGTCCAATTAATACTTAAAATCAACAACCCACACGAATCTCTAGAAGTTGATTGCACGAATAAATAATAAAATTAAAGATAAATACCAAAAGTTCCCCATTGCATAAATTCCATGAAATTAGCGGTCTTATCATTAATCGCATCCAACGGCTGTAGAAAATAGTTGCCCTTGATAAAGCGAAATCAAAATCAATGGTTAAATTCTACACCCGTATCTAAATCGCCTCGGATTGGTCAAGTAAATCGAACTACTAAAATTGCCGAAAATCTACATTACATTTCGTCGGAAATAAAATAAAATGTTTAATTCGGCTGATCGTAAAATCCCAAGAATAAATAACAACTACTATTTTATTCAAATATAGAAGCCCAAAAGCTTAAATTACTCTCGAATCAGTTTGACGTTACACCGAATAATCTAGCCACTTGAATCGAGTGAAATCAATGAAAACGGTTAATTTAATAATCATTAAATAATAAACTAGGCCACCCGAGTAGTAAAAAGAACTATCAACTCTAATCAAATCTCTAATTAGGATGACGTCACGTCGATTAATTAGTCTATTACATCGAGTCCGATAGGAACGAAAAGCTAAATAATACAAAAATGCAATTAAATAAGACCCGAGAAACGCAAAACATCGGCAATTTATAAGGAAAACTAACCTCTAGACTGAAGGCTAAACTACACGGCACATAAGAAAGAACCGCCAAGCACTGCAATGGCTGCCTATGCCAGAGGAAAAAACCAATTTCAAAAATCCATCCAAATTTTAAAAATCCACTGCACAACTCAAAGGCTTGTCTGGAAAAAGCCGTACCTTCAAGGCTGAACAAGGAGTTCAGATCGACAGATCAACTCTCAGCGCAGGAAATTTCACTGCGACGCTTCTCAACGCTCCAACAAAAACGGACCTCCTAGGCCACGCAGAACAGATATAAAATCGAATCCAATATCGGAATTCGATTTCGTACTTCGAACGGACGCATGAATGGTACCGGGGCGCCGGGCGTACCAAAAAATTCAGTTCTAGTTGGCGACCGAAACGGGATGTCACAAAGTCGCTCAAGTACAACCTATTTCAAAAAGGCAAGAAAACAACGCCAACAAACTATCTCCCAATGATCTTGCTTCCAATAATCTCCAAAGTCATGAAACGTGTAGTAAATCAGCAACTACTCAAGTACCTCGAGACTAAGAGAATAATCAGCGATATCCAATACGGCTTCCGCAAACAGAGAGCGACATATATGGAGTAGGGCAATTGAGAACTACAAAGAATCTCGAGCGAGTGCGTTGGACATTTCGAACGCATTTGACAGTTTAACATGACGGATTGCTCAACAAACTACCGTCCTTCGGACTACCAGCGCGTCTCTGCAGCTGGCTTGCTAGTTTCCTTAAGAACCGATCTCTGCACGTTGCAGTTGATGGACAGATCTCAGACACATTCACCGTTAATGAGGGAGAGCCTCAGGGCGTAATATTTTCACCAACTCTATTTCTCATCTATATTAATGACCTGCTGACCGAAACCAATAATACTGTTTACAGCTTTGTAGATGACATTATTCTTGTCTCCCAATTTAGATCAGATAAACCTTTAGCAGCGACTGAGACTTATCACCGCAGACAGGAGCAGATTACAACAATTAGTCAAGATCTGGAGAAGGTTCGAACCTGGGGCAACAGGAATTTGGTTCAGTTCAATGCATCAAAAACCCAAGCAGCAGCGTTTACCAAGAAAGCCAATACGGCGGGCCCTGATATTATTATGGCAGGATCGACCATTCCTTTATCCTCGTCAATCGGACTACTGGGTGCCTCGGTCAACCGCAATATGTCCTGACATGACCACGTTGCTAACATCGCAAAATCAGCCTCGCAGAAGCTTGGTGCGCTATTTCACAACAAAAAACTAGTCACCGCAGCAGCTGCTCTTACTCTACAAAGCGCAAATAGGACCGTGCTTAGAATGTTGCTCACACATCCGGGGTGCCGCACCTAAGCACACCCTAAAGCTGATGGATTCCATTCAAAAGAGAGCTGTGTGTCTCTTCGGCGACTCGGAGTTGACCTGGAATCTGGATAGTCTGGAACACCGCAGACATGAGGTCAAGATATCCCTGTTTTACGGATATTTTCACGGCAGATGCTCCCAGGATTTGGCCCGCATCATCCCGCCCCCAGCAACGCCTGTCAGGCAGTCGCGACAGATGACAAGAGCGCACAACTGGAAACACCTTGAACGTCGCTTTACAAGAACTCCTTTGACTAGCGCAATGTATTACTGTGGAACTCACTCCCAGGACATCTGTTTCTCCCTAATTATAACCTACAACTATTCAAGAACCGTGTCAATCAACATCTCCGCGCACACACCACTCGTCGAGTGCCATAGGATCTTCCTTTAGTGTGTGTGTGCCACTGTCATAAAAAAACTTATTTACTTTCCACGGGCCTCTGGTACTCAGAGACACTTTTCGCGAGTTGGTCAATACTGATTAACCATTTGGACAGCGTAACATTCGTGATAGATATTTTTTTTCTACTTTTTTCGAGTTCCCTTACGTTTTTAGGCAGAGTAACGATTTACCCAGAGTGGAGACTTTTTCACACTAATTTTTCGAGGGTCTTCTTGGGCATAGTAACGTGCTATTGCGCTTGAAGAATATTTTCTGACAGCCCTTTCCCAAAGATTTTTAGCTTTTTATACCATCTTTCAAGGCTCGTTTCTTGTTTTGCTCATCTAAAAATCTGGGATTCTGCACCTGCCCTCCTATTAAATTTTTTTTACTAAGAACACTTTAAATGCCTAAGTCGCCGAAAATTTTAATGTGGCAATTAGCGTTTTAACATATTTTGTAAATTCCAAACTCGGTTTATTACCGCGGCGTGTTCCAAATTAGGATAATTAAAATTGGTTATCCCAGTTAACATGATTTTTGCATTCCGATCCCAGGTCTTTGTTCGCTAAAGATTCTTAATAGAAATGCCTCCTGGCCAAGATTTCTTTTTAGAGCAAAGTGTTTGTGAAGCGTGCAACTAGTGGGTGATATTCCTTGTAGTTAGTTCATCTAATTTCGCGTTATAATGCGGTCCAAAAAAATAAAATCTGCTGCACTTCGAGCCTTATTTCGGTTCTGGTGAAGCTAAACAGCTTATTTGGAATATATTCCGATAGTAAGGTATTTATTTCATAAGACATATGATAGGTGCTATTGTTGTACATTTTCCTTAGGCAAAATAATTTAACTTTAGACGCGGTTCGGGCATTATTTCTTGAAACTTGAATTTCAATTTATTTTTTTTTTAAATTATATTATTATTTTATTTGAATGTTCTCTCTTAGCGATCTAATACAAACTGGAGTAATTTTTGAATTAATTTAAATCAATTATGGAATAATTTGTTAAAACAATTTAATCAGAGTCAGTTACTAACTCCGGTTCATTACATTACTAAAAGTTTTTTCAGAACAACCGAAGTGTATCTACCCCAAAGTTCCTAAAAGAATGTCGCACTGAAGAAAAAATAACGCGTAAAGAAAATGCCTTTTCTCATTAGTAACTGGGAAAAGAATCGGCTATAATATATCAAAGCCTCTGCTCAACCTTTGGCTTGGACGCATTTGTCTTTTTTTGCGCAAACGATGAAGACTCGCCAAGTTCTAATCACTGAGCCAATGTTTAAAACTTTCTAGACAATGTGAAAGTGTTTTAAAATGATTTCAACCGAAAATTTTACAATTAGCTCCCTTACAGATCGCCCCGCTAGAAACCTGATTGTATTACTGAGTGGAATCAGCAAAAAAATTATATCATATCCACTAAAATTACTTTAAATGTAAATGTTGTGAAGCGTCGGAATATTAAAATTTGGTGCTCGCGTTTTACTCAAAGGAAGTAGCTGCTGCCTAAAAAAAATTCATTATAATGAACTGGGTAAAATTCCACGAAAATATGGAAAATAAAATGGCAATGACTGAACTACTTATAAGTACGAAAAAATAATCAAATTTAATAAATTCAAACCTTAATTATTTGTTCAGCAATTCTAAATCTGATAGCGTATATCAACTCATGATTCTTTTAGCCTATTTTACATCAAATTAGTGGCATGTATAGGTTTGTCAATAGCTTAAGGTGATTAAAAATTAGGTTAATCCTTTTTACGTCTATGAATACAGTTGTAGTAAAAGAGACCTTCATAGTGCGGCTTCTCGACGTGTGATCCCTTTTGAACCAGTTACGTCAGAACTAAAGCGCCTCAGCCTTAATTAATATAATATTAATAAGCTGTTCAACTCACTGGAAAATTAGACAAATACGTTGTATTAATTTTTTACGTGTGTTTGTGTGAATGAATTTCTATTAGTAAAGATGAATTTAATTACCTATTTTTTACGCGCTTATACACTTACCTAAAGTATTTGCACCCAGTGTGACACCATTTTTTGTTTATTAAGATACTAATATTGTTGCCAAAATTATAACACGAATAAAGGAACTGACGCATGACGGTAATTTCAGGTTTTCGGCGCCAAATTCTGGTTTTATCGTTGGAATTTAATTTAAAAAGTTTTTAATTAGTTACTGAAATAATTTATGTTTCAAATTTATAATTTCAAATTTATAACTATAACAAACATCCGAATCCAAAAAACTACTGTGCTATTAAGTCGGCACAAAAAATAAAAATATTTGAGAGCTGTCGATTATATTGTTTGTCTACTCAAATTGATATCAGGCGTTATAGAATACAGATATTCCATCGAAACTTATTTATAAAGAAGATGATGTAATTCTGGCATGGACCAATAGGATTGCGAACCTGAATTAGCATTTTTGAGTTTATTCAAACCAATGGTGAAATGCCGATAAGAATAGCAACTATTTCATCCAGTTCCATCAAAATCAATAAAGGAGATATAATAGCCATTTGCGAACCGGTGCAGTGGGTATCTAGTTGTGAAACGCGGTCAGAAGTAACACCCTCAACATCACCTAAGGAAGTCCTGGAACATTTCCAGAATTCGTCTTCCGCAGAACTGAAGAAAGCTGCACAATTTATCAAAGAGCAGCGCATAGTCTTTGAAAGGAAAAATCGCAATACTGGAAGAACAAACATCATAAAGCATAAAATCGACACTACGGCAGCTTCGTCGGAGGTTTCCAGGGACTAAGCAGCAAGAGGTTACCACATTAGTGGACAACATGCTTGATGATGGAATTATTGATGAGTCATCAAGCCATGGTCGTCCTCTGTTGTCTTAGTCGCCAAGAAGGATGGGACTACCATATTCTGCGTGGATTATAGAAGACTCAATGACGTAACCAAAAAGGAGATCTATCCGCATTCCAGAATTGATTACACGTTGACGACACTAGCAGGTTCTCATTGGTTTTCAACACTCGATATAAAGAGCGGCTACTGGCAAGTAAGCATTGACGAACAAGATAGGGAAAAGACTGCCTTATCCACCGGAAGTGGTTTATATCAGTTTTAAGTTATGCCCTTTGGACTATGCAATGCCCCGCTACTTTCGAGCGTCTTATGGAAGTTGTTCTACGAGGCCTCACTTGGAAGACACGCCTGGTCTATCTTGATGATATAATGAAAATGGGAAAAACTTTCGAAGATCACCTACAAAACTTGCATGAAGTTTTTACTAGGATTAAGAATGCTCAGCTCTTACTGAATCTAAAGAAATGTTTTCTTTTCCAACAAAAAATTGAATTTCTCGGGCATGTCGTGTCATCAGAGGGAATCCAAACTGATCAACGAAAGATTAGAGCAATCAAAGACTGGCCTCGTCCTCGCGACAAACACGAGCTGCGGAGATTCCTTGGAGTATGTAATTATTATAGAAGATTTGTCGAAGTATTCGCAAATATAGCTGCACCTCTACATAAGCTCACTGAAAAACGAGCAAATTATAACTGGGATCATAACTGTAATTCTGCGTTCTGGAAATTAAAAGCGGTTCTAGGTTCTAGTCCAATATTGGGATATCCGGAGTAAAAGGGTAAATTTGTATTGGATACAGACGCAAGTAACACCGATATCGGGGTGGTTTTATCGCAAGTACAAGCAGGAGTAGAACGAGTTATCGGATACTACAGTCGAACACATTCGAAACCTGAACGTAACTACTGTGTAACCCGAAAAGAGCTTTTGACAATAGTACGGTACGATGTTGAGCATTTCCATCAATATCTATATGAACAAGAATTTCTAATAAGGACTGATCATGCAGCACTTAAATGACTTTTGGATATGAAACAGCCTGAAGGACAGGTAGCCAGATGGCTTGAATATAAACAACAATATAAATTTAAGGTTAAGCACAGGGCATTGCATAATAATGCAGATGCTTTATCCAGAAGACCATGTATAGATCAGCAGTGGACCACAGGGCAACTTAAAAAGGATTAGCTAGAGGATAGTGAAATAGCACTACTGCTAAAAGCTAAAGAAGAACACCAACCAAGAGCAAGCTGGAGAGAGATTTCAACTAAAGGATTCACTTTTAAAACTGTGTGAACTCAGTGGGACTTCCTGGTATTTGAAAATGGACTTCTTAAACGAGCCTGGGCAAGCGCCGATGGAAAAGTAGTGAAGACGCAGTTAGTGATACCAAGGAAGAGGGTATCGGAAATCCTGGAAGAAGTACATAATGGAAAGTTTGGTGCTCATCTCGGAGTTAACAGAACGATTGACAACATCCGCGACAGATTTTACTGGGTCAACTACTGCCAGGATGTGAAATCATGGTGCCGGCAGTGTTCAACCTATGCCTCAAGTCAAAATAAGAAAAGTAATAAAGACTAAAGAGAATATTAGTTTTAAATAGTAAAAGTTGTAATTTTATCAGAACCCACGTAACAATATTTTTCGTTTGGTATCCTATTTATCTACGAAAGGATTTTCGCATAATAGCATCGTGGGCCTTAGTGTTCCCACAATCTATATTGTCACTTGTGGAAAGGGCCGATCTAAATTGATTTTCATTTATAAGGGAGAAAATAATGTGAATCCAATGTGGATCAATAGAAATTTAAAAATATATATTCTATTTATCTACGAATGCATTTTCGTCTTGTTCCCACAATCCATAATTTATTGCCATATTACACTGAACACTATCTTGTCACTTGTTAAATGGGTCAATCTAAATTGACACGTTGTTATTGCTGGAGTCATACGATCGATTCACAGAAAGAATTTTATTTGTAGACGTTCTGTAAACTTTTTTTTTTAAGTTTTATTCCGTTCATCAGCTTCGATTGATAATTCATCCACGGAAATATTCTGCGAAAGGAGAAGTCTACAACTTGCCTGATAATAAAAAAATACTGTGTTGTGATCAGCGCATAACAGAATAGTATTTTTATTTTATGCAAATTGACTAACTTACTTGCGAAATTTCAAAAAAACCCACATTTCATAATTTAATCGTATTGTGATCTTAATGCATATTCACCTT
Organism: Pissodes strobi; assembly: GCA_016904865.1. Classification (NCBI taxonomy): domain Eukaryota; kingdom Metazoa; phylum Arthropoda; class Insecta; order Coleoptera; family Curculionidae; genus Pissodes; species Pissodes strobi. Next base: position 275 of record JAEQML010083875.1, on the reverse strand, counting down.
GATTTTAGTAAAAATCAAGTGCTCGAGAACTCGAGACTACGCTAACTATTTCTAAGACTTATTTAATACCCTGCATCCTCTTAATTTACTTAACTTCATCATAATCTTCTTTGCCAAATCTCTACAACCAATAATCCGTCATTATTTATTGTTTTTAAATTAAATTGAATGATTTTAATGCATAGTCACCTCTTTCCTTGCATCATGTAAAAATCCTTTAAAATATCATTCCCTAGATTGAAGTATATCGTTTAGCGTTCAGCGAAGCAGCATAT